>JAODAL010022788.1:0-63971 GCA_025379985.1 Phyllomedusa bahiana
CACGGGCCCTTATCTAGTAACCACACTCTTTAAATGGACACTAACTTTTTAAAGAACTTTACCAAAATCAATGCTACAAGCTAATATTATAAATTTGGTAATATATATCTCACCTCCTAAACATGATTCACTTTTAAAAATCTGCTGAAATGTGTCAAATGTGTCATATGTCGCAAGATAGACTAACTGAGGGATCAAGTAGCAGACTGTCCATATAAGTCTATGCAAAGGAGGGAAGAAGGGGTAGTAGCTGTAGACAGACAGAGGCAAAGTGACACAAAGAGACTCCAACAAGTGTTTAAATATACTACCTCAGTGGTTAATTTACAGATTACATTACTTTATTATAATGCTATTGCTTCTGTGCTATACAGATATATGGGAGCAGAACCTCATGTGCTTTGTCTATGTAGTAAATGGAAGACATCAAAGCAACTAGCCTTGCCCTCTAGCTCAGAGACAACAAATAATTAAAGATGTAGCCTAATGAGACAAAAGCTTCTGTAAAAATCCATTGAAACATTTTATAAAGGCTACAAATAGTGCTACCTCTGTTTGTACAGCTTATCCTGAAAAGTTACTTGAATGTTTAGGTACAGTTTAAAGGGACACTACCATCAAAATTTTTCTTTTCATATATTGACAACAGTATGTGACTATTATATGGCTTTTACTTAATATGGTGTTGGTTTTTTAAAGTCCTCTATCTACACAACTCTTTCTTCTCTGTGAGCTATGATAGCTCAGCAGTGAGAGGATTGCTTGATGGTTCTTCTTCCTGGTCGACTAAGGACTGAAATGTATAAGTGCTACAAGCTGTGGACCTAATGAGTGTGAAACCCCTTCCCCAGTGCAGAAAAACATATTATCATTTCATGACCTAATTTTATCTATCCCTGTCCAGAGAACAATACAGCAATCATTATGTCGTTACCTGCTATTTGTAAGGAGACTACATAGAGATAAGTAGCAACCACAGTAAAGTGAGATTAACCTCCCTTGCTATTCAGTAGTTTTATTTCTTTAGAACTAGAAAATATTTTATATGTAATTTTTAAATGAAATTAAGTAATAATACCAAATAATAATAAAAAAAATAGCTTTCCTGAAATATTGGTTTACTAAAATACTCCTTTCTGATGGGAGAATCCCTTTAAATTGGTACTACAACCAGAGACCTCTAGGGCATTTACTTAGGGTCAGAGAACTAAGATCCACTATTGCACTGCATCGCAGAATCAAGCTGCACATGGGATGTGAGGTGAAAGTGGCATGGCCATGCCTGTGTGTATCACCTGTACTCACTAATGGATTATCTGTTTCAATTTCAAATCTGATTCAATTTGTGAACCCAAGTGTATTGCTTCATTATTGGTGAAGAAGCAAGCAAATAAAAAGCATTGAATAAAAACAAATTAAGAAATAATGAGTATGAGAAAACAATAGGAATCAGGGAATGCTTAAAATCCTTCTCCTTTATTGAAAAACTTTATTAAAAAGCACAAAGCAAGGTGATAGCTCATGATACAGAGACAGATGGAGGGTTCCGCGTTCTGGCTTACGCCTTTCAAGTCCAAGGAGGACTCTTGATCACAGCTAACCCGCACCTGGGTTAAAAACAGATCACGGAATCCATTAACAAATGAGATGAGGAGGCGGGGATAAGACCAAATATATTAAAAGGTAGAAAATCAGTATATAATATTCTATAAACATGTATAATAATATGTGACACTTATAGAAAATATATATGGATGGGACTATTAACAAAAATACAAAAGATCATTGTGGAAATTAGGAATACGTGCTTTCAGCTCTAGGATCCAGTATGCTTCCCAACATCCAACTGCATACCTCCAATCTCCTCCTCTCATAGATGACTTAACCCTTTCCATACCAAAAAAAACGGAAAGTCTGTAAGCTTCCCCCATGTATTTCCAAAGTGCTTGGTGGCACCAGAATTATGGGTGTGTTTTTTACTATTTATGTCACTCACATGCTCCGCAATTCTGGTTTTCATCTTTCTTATTGTGCACCCTATAAAATATAGGTTCCATGCAGTGCAGTAAATGGCATAAATGATGTGCATGGAACCTCAATTGATAATATCAATAACATAATATCAGATAGTTTTCAACCCAGCTTACTACCTGCACTATTTTCTTAGTGAACCTAGACCACGTCATATGACTTATGTCCTATCATAACTCAACTGCCCTTCTCCAGCCATTCGTATTGGACTATAAGTGTCTTTACAAGCTTCCAGAGCCATACTCCATTTCAAATGTTTTTTGCCAGCTCAATTTCATTCATGCACATGGGAAACCCATGCTCAGTCATGCAATCTAGAGTTATTGCTACTCAAAAGGACTCTATGTGTCACAAGACAGGCTCTGAAGGTTTGATGAAAAAACTAAATGTACATGATTCAGTTATTGGATACATCATAAAATGACAATGCTACTGTAGCTATAAATTTCATGAATCAACACATATGAATCTGCAATAATGTTTATATCACGTGTAACATCTTTCATAATCACAAACCAATCAGAAAATAACATCAAAACTACTGACCGGTGAAATGAATCGTATTGATTATCTTGTGACCATGGCACATGTCAATGGCTAGAATTTATGAGGCAGCAAGTAAACAGTCAACTCATGTGTTGGAAAAATGGGCAAGCATAAGGATCTCAGTGACTCTCAAAAATGCAAGTTTTAATGGCTAAAGAACTGGGGGAGAGTATCTCCAAAACAGGAGGTTGTGTGGGGTGTCATTGCTTACTACAAGTGATTCAAGGAAGACCACCGGTTAATTGGCGACAGAGTAGTAGGCCATCCAAAGCTTGATGATGCACATGAGAAGTGACGTGCTATAAACTATATGTTAGAACTGTACTACTGGCCCTTTAAGGATTGGTTGTTGCAACCTCAGCCAGAGTTCGGTTTGGTGCTCAGTGGGTAAAGCACTTGAGTCAATCCCTGGCTGGGACAGGGGATTTAAACCTTTTCCTGTCTGCCTGGCCTTCTGGTGATTACTTCTTTGTCCTAGCTTCTATTTGTGCTCTGCTGTGTTGATTTAGCTGTTTTTTGAATTTTGGTTAATCTTTCTGGTTGGTCTTATTTCTTTGGTACAGCGTATACCCCTGGTGTGACCTCGGCCTGTTTGACCACTCTCTAGTTGTTGTCTGTTGGCGTCTGAATTTTTATCAGTTTCTGCAAAGTCAAAGATTTACATACACTAGGATTGCTATGCCTTTAAACAATTTGGGGCAGCCCATATGATGTAATGTCTTTAGAAGCTGTTTATTGGCAACATCTGAGTTAATTAGAGGCACACCTGTGGATGTATCTTAAATCACACAAGAAAAACACTGTTTCTGTATCTAACATCATGTAAAAGTCTAAAGAGATCAGCCAAGATATCAGGAAGAGAACTGTTGACTTGCACAAGTCTGGATCATTCTTGGGTGCAATTTCCAGATACCTGAAGGTGCCTCGTTCATCTGTACAAACAATTATATGCAAGTACAAACAAGATGGGTATGTCTAGTCATCATACTGCTCAGGAAGGAGACGGGTTCTGTGTCTCAGAGATGAACGAGCTTTGGTACGACATGTGCATATCAACTCAAAAACAAAAGCAAAAGACCTTGTGAAGATACTGGCAGAAGCTGGTAAGATTGTGTCATTATCCATAGTGAAAAATGTACTGTATCAACATGGGCTGAAAGGCCACTCTGCCAGGAAGAAGCCATTATGCCAAAAGAAACATATAAAAGCCAGATTAATGTTTGCAAATGCAAATAGGAACAAAGACCTAAATTTTTGGAGACATGTCCTGTGCTCTGACAAAACTAAAATTGAACTGTTTGGCCATAATGACCATTGGTACGCTTGGAGGAAAAAGGGAGAAGCTTGAAAGCCTAAGAACACCATCCCAACTGTGAAACACGGGGGTGGAAGCATCACAATGTGGGGTTGTTGTGCTGCAGAAGGGGTCTTCCAGATGGACAATGACCCAAAGCATACTGCCAAACTGGTTACAAAGTGGCTTAAGGATAACAAAGTCAATGTTTAGGAGTGGCCACCACAAACCCCTGATCTCAATCCTATTGAAAATTATTTTATTATATGTTGTTATAATTATGGGCAATGCTGAAAAGGCAGGTGCGAGCAAGGCGACCTACAAACATGGCTCAGTTACACCAGTTCTGTCAGGAGGGCCAAAATTCCTACCATCTATTGTGAGAAGATTGTGAAAGGATATCCAAAACGCTTGACCCAAGTCATATTATTTAAGGGCAATGCTACAAAATACTAAAGAAATGTATGTAAACTTTTTACTTTGCAGAAAGTAAGAAAAATGCCTTAAAAACTATCTTTCTCTGATTATTCTGACATTTGGCAAATATAAATAATTTTGGTAATCCTAATCTATGACCAAATACCTTTGGGATATGCCATACATTACAATGTGTTAAAAGTCTATACAGCTCACCAACGCTTGTGCAAAGGCAAGATCTAAGACAATGAAAAAAATAATAATATTAATTGCCAGCACATACTTCTTATATTTTAAAGTCCAATGAAATACTTTATTATAACACACAAACATCTGATTTGTCCATATAGTAGAAGACAAGGCACTTACATGGTTAAGATACGATCCACTTAAAACACAGCTATCAACGCGTTTTGAACTGTGTTAATTCTTAATCACGATTCCAGTGGATAGTATCTGAAAGATGTAAGTATCTTGTCCTCTGTTTCTACTATATGGATCATTTTAATTTTTGTATGTTATAATAGAGTATCCCATTGGACTTCAAAATACAATAATCACTTGCTGGCAATTACTATGATATGTGTATGCCATATATTGCAGTTTCCAGGACTTTAAAAAGCACCACATACCATGGGACACCTTCAGAGGTCTGGTAAAGTACATGCCACAATGGGTCAAAGCTGTTTTGGTGGCATGTGGGTGACTTACTACAAAACCATATTAGTCAGGTGGCTATATACAGTACAAGTTATGGTTGATTGGTTTGTACAGCATCTCAACACAGTAACGTTGTAACATAACATCTACTGTATACATTACTGTGGTTCCTCAGGTTACAATGGTTCCTGGTGACAATATTTTCAACTAAAAATTGCCTTTATATGGTCTATTGTAACTTCACATCACATTCAATAATACAGGTGCTTCCAATGTTCAGTAAATGCAACTGACAGAAAAATCTGACCAATCAATGTTGGCTCTTCTTTTAGTAAAACAAATGTGAATTTGTTCAGTTTGGGGGGCATTTTGAGCCAAGAAATAGGTGTTGTATCACTAAGGTTGACCTGTATGAACAGGTCATTTTCACTGTTCTGGCGAGTAATGCGGCAAAGGTAAGCGTTCTACTTTTTCCCTATGTAGGGCACGTAATTCAGGCATGTTTGGCACACTGTACTCTAGAC
This sequence comes from Phyllomedusa bahiana, assembly GCA_025379985.1. NCBI lineage: Eukaryota > Metazoa > Chordata > Amphibia > Anura > Hylidae > Phyllomedusa > Phyllomedusa bahiana. Next base: position 5,473 of record JAODAL010022788.1, read on the forward strand.
CTGACACTTTGTAATGCGCCAAAGATGTGGGAGCATTCTGGGGTCGTCTCGAACCACATTTGTAATATTAGACAAAACTAGGCACATAACTGCTCGAATAACCAGACCAATTTAAATGTGGTCTGCCTGAGTAGTTGGAGTGGAACTAGATTTGCCTTTAGGGCTAAAACTTTCCCTTTTCTCTCAACTTATACCAGTAAAATAACAGTTATTTATGATAATTATCAAATTATATAAAATTAAATTATATAAATTTAATATTAAATTATGTATTATAAAATTAACATAAAATTATATAATATCCCAAAAATATAAAATGATCTCCTATAAAATGTGTTTAAAATTAATAAAATCTAAATTTAATTTTAAATTACATAATATAAATTAATGAAACCAATACAGCATCTACCATAAATCCTGTTCTCAATTAACTGGTTTAGCAGCCATTATGGAATTCTGGCATTCATTTATACACGTTTGGCGCATTACTAACGAGCCAAAGTACCGTAGCACGCCAAATACATACACTAGGCACGTCGAACTTTAGGCGCCATTTATGAGCGCACGTTCACCACTTTCATATATTCAGGTGTATTATACATTGACAAAAAAATGTGAAAAATGGTGTAGAGGCACCAAGTTTCATACATGTCACCCTAATTGTCTTGTGACTGTGATTCATGGACTATACTACCATCTACTTTTTCAGGATAAGTGGTTTGTTCCCTATATGCCATATTTGCTGTAGAGGACTCTGAAAAATATTCTTTTCTCTATGTAGAAAGTGACTCTTTCATTTTTGGCAGCACTTTCTTTCATGAATAGTTGTTTTTCATCCTAAATTGTTTCATACTTGTCTTCATATTTTATGGCTCGGAATCATTTCCCATAGTGTTATGATCTCAAGTAACAGTTATTTTACAACGGTCATTCCCAAACCAATAAATATTGTAATTTTAGGGATTACTATAGTGCTGTATAGAGAAAATATTTGGTGTGAAATAGTCCTAAAATATTCATAGAATTCTGCATAGTAAGTACATAATAAGGTTGTCCTCCTCCTTCTACAAAGAGTATATTGAAAAGTGCTTACAGAGAACAAAACAATAAAGGGAAACATATAGACACTAATGACATGCAAGTCCTTTCACCATTTTCTTGGAAAATGAAGCCTTTTTAATGTATATATGTATATTTATGGGCTTCTGTAAAAACGTTATGAAACAATGTTCATTCAGTTCCAGCAATTGAGTTTCATTGAATTACAGTTTTTTTCAGAATCTGGGCCAGCACTGATTGTCTCGTTATTGCAAACAAATCAAATTTGATTTATTCATTTCAGACCATAAATTTTCCTTAGAGTGAAATTATGGGGAAAAACAACTGACTGATTGTAAGTGGAAGGAAATATGTATCACTTTTCTATTAATTCCACCATATTCATGAGTCATACAAGCCTCATAAAATATCTTAGCTGAGCGCACTAATTAGAGTTGTGTTTATACGTATATTGCCAAATAACTTTACAGCCAATGTCTATTTCTGAATCCCTTTCCTTAAAAATAACCTGTCAGTTACTTTATGGTGCCTGAATGACGAGCAGCATGAAATAGCTGCAGATTACCCCATCCTAACCCTATGTGTTATATTCGTAAATGCTGCGGCATTCCCAGGTAAAACACACAGTGAAGTTGTCCCAGGTGCGGGGAGATGAGTCTGATATGTGGAGATATGAGTCTGATGTAAGCTTCTCCCAGTCCCCTAAGCTTGACTGACTGCTCTTTCCCTATAGACAAACATGGGAGAGAGCTGTCAGTCAAGCTGAGGGATGGGGAGAAGCCGCCCATCGGACCAGGCACAGTGGGTTCTCCACGCAACTGGGACAACTTCACTGGGTGTCTTACCTGGAAACGTCATGGCGTTTAGGGGTAAAGCACACAAGGTTAGGATCGGGTAACCTGCAGCTTTTTCATGCTGCCGTCATTCAGGAAGCATCAAGTAGCTGATCGGTTCCCTTTAAACATACAGGGCAACATGCATGAAATTTGGCGTGTTAACGCCAAATTTCATGTGCCTAACATTAGTCTAGAATGCGCCTGATTTATGAACCTGCTATACAGCGGTCATAAATCAGGCGCATTCTAGCCCTAGGGTGACATTTCTGGCTCAGGTATACCACTTTTCAAAGTAGTGGTATACCTGTTCCAGCTTTAATGCATCTAGAAATGCTGTAGCAAATCTATAAACATGTAGCTTCGCTATGGTTCTAGTGCGCTCCGCCTCCATGAGAATGGCGTGCGGGAGATTTAAACATGTATGAACGGGGCTGCCTGATATCGGGCTGAAAAGATGCCAGATATCTGGTGCAGCCCCGTTCATACATGTGCCCACAATATCTTAGGAGTATATTAAAGGGAATGTGTCATCAGAAAATATTGTTTACATTGTGTTTTTAGGTTAAATATTTTTTAAGAAATTTAGGTGACATTTTTCTTAATTTTTCAAATCACTTTCTGTTTGTCAAAAATCCCTGAAAACCTGCAGTTTTCATTCCAGCCACTAGGCCTAATAATTGGTTGATATTTGTCGACCTGTTTAACAGTATCCTCATTATCAGCACAGGCAGGATTACACTGAAAGGTGACACCAATGTGTATGGATGTCACAGGATCCACCATTAACAATAGGAGATCATCACCCCCTCTCTCCTGCATAGTGACTTCTTCCCAGGTCACAGAATATGTCTAGAAATCTCTCCCATAGAAGTGAGCTCCTGTTCACAGGCTCCTATGTACATGTCGTTGTAGTAAAGCATATCACTAAATGCTGTTAAAAACAAATTAGGCAAGATGTTTGCCTTTATAATCAGAAACAGAAAACAGAATGAAAATACAATCAGCTAGGAAAAATGAATATGTATCAGTAACTAGTTTTAATAATTAACAAATATATTATTGATTGATTCCCTGTAGGATAATATTGCCCCTAATAAGGTTTAAGCGCGACATGAATGAAACTTGGCACAACAAACCAGTTCTAAATCGACATAGAGGAGTATAGAATACGACAGTACGTATAAAAGAGTGTTATATGCCAAACATTTTGGCTCATAGAGTGATATGCAACAAATTTTGTATTAGCCATGGTTTAGATTTGTATGGTAGTTTTGCACCAAACTTTGGCACATTCTTTTCACATTTTTGGCACATTCAAAAGTGTTGTGTGTACGACTAGTGCGTACGACTATTCATATATCTGACGGACAGGGCTATGACAGTTTTATGGCTCAAAGTATGCCAGAAAAGTGGCGCAGCCCCATTCATACATGTTGCCCCAAGATTTTATGGTGCTTGTAGTCCCACTAGTGGAAGCTTATGGACGATGGCTTATATTGAAACTAATGATAACCCAAGCTGTACTAAGCTACTAATCATCTCCAGTGGTGGGTGAAAATAGACATATTTAAGTGTTTATCTGTATATTTAAAGGGTTTTCTCAATACAAAGATTTCAACATCTAGAGACAGGTAACTGAATACTTTTTTAAAATAGATTGGTCTTTTGTTTTTTTTGTTTTTTTTCCTGGTCAGGACATGAGAGATTTTATTTGCTCTGAGTGTACACAGGTTTCTATGGTTACTGTCCTGCTCTCCCTTTCTGATTAGACAGAGATAAGGACTGCTCCCATGGTGACCTCACTCCCTGCTCTCTAACAAGATTATATTAAAACCAATAATTAGTGTAATGCACTTGTGTCCACTCCTCAGATGTCTGTTGCTTTTGTTTACCAAAGATTAAGGGCGACATGTATGAACGGGCTTTTCGCCTGTTTTTTGGCGTAACCTGCGCCTCCCCAGCCCGAATCCGCTGTCGGACGCAGAGATGCGGTGTTAGGCGCAGCGTTTGCCACTTTCAGCTGCGCCCCGCATGAAGGGGCGTGCAATGGGCGGGGTGTGGGCGCGGTGTAGGCGTTCCGGGGCGGGACGCGCGCACCTCGAAAATTTCCAGGCATGTACGATCGCGAGTCGGCAAAGTGCGGCGCATTGCAGCGCTCGGCAGCTCCGACAGGCAGACCTGGTTGATTCTGGCCTAAATGCTCCGGCGGAGGCGAAGTGAAGCGAGAACGGAACATGAGAGGAAGCATAGAAGATCGCAAAAGGAATCTCGGCGCTCAGCTCCGTGCGGCATGATGAGTATGATTCCAAAAAAATCGCCTTTATAAAGGCGTAAAACATCATCAGAAAAAGAGCTCAAACCTCAAAAATAAAAAATACATAAATAAAATCACTTTCCAAAAATCTAGAACGGCGCAACATCAAATTCTGGCCAATCAGTATAGGAGCGACAGTGAACCATTAAAACCTATGGAGAAGAATTGACCAATCAAATTTAGAGGCGGGACAGTTTTAAAATACAGTAAAAATGCAGAAAAGAGCTGATTGGTTGAGCTAGCGGGGGCTTGGCTATCTCGGCCAATCAGAATAGGAGCGACAGGGACCCATTCTAACCTAAGTTAGAACCAATCAAAATCAAAGGCGGGACAGTTCAAAATACAGTAAAAAGGCAGAAAAGATCTGATTGGCTGAGCTAGCGGGGGCTTGGCTATATAGCCAATCAGAGCGCGAGCTACTTCTCCCATTATAGTCTATGGAGAGATCGGCGCAATGCAATCTCGGTGCTCTGCGCTGTGCGGCATGGAGTGTGATTAAAAAAAAACATTTTTATTAAGTGTAAAATATTCTCTGAAAAAGAGCTGAAACCTTCTATAAACATACATTAATAAAATCACTAACAACGCGTTTGTGGGCCGAGACCGGCGCTACATCGGGAATTGGGATATTCGAAATTGCCGGGAAAATACAGTATTCAAATTCTGTAAGCGTTTCTCATTGGTCGGCAAAAACCAACCAATCAGAATAGGCGTGACAGTGTCCCATTAAAACCTATGGAGAACTATTGACCAATCAGAATAGGAGCGACAGGGACCCATTATAACCTATGGAGAAGTTAGAACCAATCAAATTCAAAGGCGGGACAGTTCAAAATACAGTAAACGGCAGGAAAAGAGCTGATTGGTTGAGCAGCGGGGCTTGGCTATCCCAGCCAATCAGAGCGGAGCTACTTCACCCATTGTAGTCATGGAGAGATTGGCGCAATGCAATCTCGGCTCTTAGCGCCGTGCGGCATGGAGTATAAATAAAAAAAATCATTTTTATTAAGTGTAAAACATTATCAGATAAAGATCGAAACCTTCTATAAACTTTAAATCAGTTAAATCCATAACAACGCGTTTGTCACCGAGACCGCGCTACATCGAAAATTTTGGATATAGAGAATTCCCGGGGAAAAAACAGAAAATTCAAATTGTTTAAGCTCTTCTCATATTGGTCGGCATAAACCAGCCTATCCGAATAGGAGCGACAATGGCCCATTCTACCCTATGGAGGAGTATTGACCAATCAGAATAGGAGCGACAGGAAACCCCTTTACCTATGGAGAAATATTGACCAATCATATTCAAAGGCGGGACAGTTTTAAAATACAGTCAAAAGGCAGAAAGAGCTGATTGGGTTTAGCTAAACGGGGCTCGGCTATCCCGGCCCAAACAGAGCGCGAGCTACTTTCTCATAGAAGTTCTATGGGAAAAGAAATGCAGAGCGAGCTCTGTTTTTTGATTGGCTAAAGTTAAAAGGGGGCGCGGTTATTTGGACCAATGGGAGAGCGAGCGACGCTTTTTATGGGTTTTCTAATGCAATCTGTAATAAAACTGTACATGGCCGAAATCAAATGATAAGACTACAGAAGTTGTCCCGATGTGTATATAAAATGATCAATAATATGGGGGTAACGAAAAAAAAATATTACATCAATAAAATCATGTTTATTTCTTTATTTTCGTTGCACCCATACTATTGATCCTTGGCTAACGAAAATAAAGAAATAAACATGATTTTATTGAATTAATATTTTCTTCTCGCTCTCCCATTGGTCCAAATAACCGCGCCTCTTTTAACTTATCCAGCACCACACGTATCTGTATTTATGGCACCCTTCTGTATCACCTTATTTATATGCAACTGTAGTACCAGCAACCACCCCCCTGATGCACTGAGGGTATGTGAGTGGTTGTTTTATTGGTATATTTGCATTTGTGCAATCTCCCCATGTATTACACTGTGGGTTTTTTGCATACTGGGGTGAACAGGTATTAAACTAATGTGCAGTTTTTTATCATCTAATTGCACCTGTTAATTTTTCCCATGTCGCATATAGGCCAGAGCTGCCTAGTCCAGCCATTGAATTGTGAATATGCCCCAAAAATTGCAGTGTTTTTTTAAAGATTAAATCTCCTGCACTTTTGTCAGTGAAAAAGCTCAGCTAATTACAGAGGAGCTAAATATGCTAAATATGCTAAATATGCTAATCGCTGCTATGGAACCTCCCACAACCACACCAAGCAGTGCTAGTCTGAAGCTGCCGGTGAAATAGCATGGTGAGAAAATCCTTTTAAGTAAGGAGAAGCAAGGGTTTTAGAACTCTTTATCATAAATTCATAATATCAAACTTATACACAAGTGTACCAGTTTAGACTTGTGCCTACGTATATAGACATTAACTATAACATTATAAAGGTAAGGTAAAGATATATTAATGTATCTACTATCATTGAACAGTACCAAATAAGATTTAAGTTCAAGGAGAGAAGCTACATAAATAATTGACACATTTAATGAAACAGCATTTTACTTTGCACATTTATTGTTGAGCACAGTAATACTACTAAGAGTAATATTGATTATATAATAATAGAATTACAGTGATAAAGTTGCCAAACTTCAAGGTAGGGTCTCATTGTAGCTTGTCATTGTCAATTCCAACGTTTAAGGAGCTATGGTTTGTATAGCAATTGACAAGCATGAGAAAAATGCCAGAATGTAACAGTGGAGTAAACAGCGAATTTATGCATGGATGGCATGTTGATTCAAATGAGCTGGGGGTCTAGCGTATTAGCAAATGAGAAATAGCCTTCATACAGTTACATAGAAATGGGATTTGCAAGAAATGCAATGAAATGTGCAAGAAATGTAAAGCACAGCATATTTGTGGAACATCAGTTTAACTATATCTCTATCACATTAAAAGAACTTTCACTCAAAAGTGCAAATATGCATAAAATTCCAGAAGACATTTGTTTTCATTTCCTAAATTTTTGTCAAAGCAATAATGCTAAATTACCCGGGAAACATTGCTAAGGTTTTACTTATGCCTGAACTTACGGAATCAGTGCATTCACACAAACCTTAGACGGTTTGACAAATGCACAAGTAAGACAGGGAGTAATCGATTTCCTGTAGTAACTGATATTGATTTAGAGAAGAAGGAGGTGATTTGTAAGGCGTGTGACAGAAAATAAGGGTAAAGATACAAGTTTCAGTGATTTTGGTTGGCCAGAATTGAATCTTGGTGAAAATTGGCAAAAACAAAATCGACCCTAAACACTTAAACCTTACTCCAACCTTAAACCCCATGGAAAACTGGTCAACTCTGGGAACCCGGGAAAATTTTAAATCCAGGTTTTCCCCAAATTTTTTCCAAAGGGGTTTTCCAGGATGTGCTCCAGATGTCCTCTAGATGTCTTCCTGTATATGTCCCAGACGACTAGTGGTGCAATTAGGAGGCATGTAGCAATGCAGCAGCATTTGTTTTCTAAAGGCCAGAAACACCGGGAATTTTGCTTAAAATTTTTAAGGGGAATCGTTTTTCAGGGCATGTCAACTTTGGCCAAACTGATTTTGAATGGAACGGAAAGGCTTTTATAACGACACCAGCTATATATAGGTTGTATTATTCAATCAAATAAAAATCTGTACTGTTGACTGGCAAGTTGTTAGGAGGTTGCCTCATGACAGAAATCTATGTCATTAAGGTTTGCCCCACTTAATCCCTCTATTAGTCAAAGGAGGTGGACAAGCAACTGATACCTCTGGTGCTGTCTAGATGAGGAGAAAAAAAACATTTTCAGCCCCAATTTTGCTTTGTTTTTATTTTTTTTTCTATTTATCAGAGATATATTGAAAAGGTGCTGTTGATATAAGATTGTTAGCAGATCCCATAAAAAATGGCGTGACTAATATAATTTCTTATCCATGGCTAGCTTTAATGATGTTTGCCCTCATAAGTGGCACTCTGCAGAAGAGTCAGTGTATAAAAATGAAGAACATATTGTATTATATTGATAATAGTGTACACAACTGTTCACCCTATCTTATGTTCATCTTTATGTCTATTATAGATCAATGTTTTTGTTCCCAGACAGTACTAGACATTCGCAGTCCTGAAATCTACAATGTACAATTTTAAAATGATTTACTTTTCATTTCTTCATTCTTCTGTTATTGAGTTCTTCTCGGTATTATTATTGACTGCGTTTTGACAGTGACTTTTTCGACTTGAGCCTTGAGTGTATTGCACTGACTGTTGTTATCATTTTAAACTAATTCACTTAGCTGCTTTGTACAAATAAGTAAATCGATAGAAAAAAAAAATATTTTATTTTTTAGATAGAGTGGAGGATTTACTAGAAACAAAAAAAGAAAAAACTTACATTCTGGTACTTTCTACACTTTTTCCTGCTTTTTTCTTAGGGGCTATGTATTGGACATCCAAGTTTATAATATGTATGGCAAGAACAAAATTTCCCTGTGTTAAAATTTCTGGTGAGGCCCCAAATTAAATATTGTACACAGTTTTGGGGGCAATGGTATAAGAACGATGTAGCTGAGCTAGAGAAGGTACAGACAAAGGTAACCAAGTTGGTTAAAGGAATGCGTTGATCGAAATACCAAGACAGGCCATTAAAATTGGGGTTATTCAGCTTGGAAAAAAGAATGCTTAGGGAGAATTAAATTACCATATACATTCCATGCTCTTTTTAGGCTTAGACCTATTACAATAATCAGTGACTCAGTGATGGGGCTCAAATCCCAGCAAGGACAAGATCTGCTAAGAATGTGTATGTTCTCCCTGTGTTTGCATGGTTTCCTCTGGATACTCCAGTTTCCCACACTCTAAAAATATACTAAAAGGTTAATATGGATTTAGACTATGAGCCCCAATAGAGCAATGACCAAATTAAATAATGACAGTCTGTGTACAGCACTTTGAAATATAACATTACTATATAAGGTGATAAGATAAAATTAAAAAAACTAGAGGGAAGAAGATTTCACCATCAGCACAAGGATTCACTACTGCAAGAACATTGAGACTATGGAACTCGCTGCCACAAGAGCTTGTGATAACATAAAAAAAAAAAAAAATATATATATATATATATATATAGTATTTAAATGTAGCACAACTAAACTTGAAAGATAGCGCACTATGGTATTGCGGCACAGAATGTCATATCAATTTTCTCAATGCTTTTTAATGACTTTTGTTTCAAAGGAGTTGCAGTTAACAACAAAAAGCTGTGATATCTCGGTGAAGCTAAACTTGCTACATATCTCTTTCTCTCATTTTGTCCTTCTCTCTATCTTATTCTTTCTCTTCTATCTCCCACTCTATATGTACACTACGTATAGAACATAAAGCCAAATATGTCTAACATAAAAGTTAGACATGTTTGGCTTTTGAAAAAAGACAGGTAAATTGCCCAATACAAAATGCAGATAGGGATAAACCAGTCCCCATCTGTATTTTCTATTGGGTAATTTATCTGTCTTTTTTAAAAGTATGTGTATCATTGGAGTATTTGTATTATTCACAGATGTCTAGTGTTTTGTTAATTATGTTATTGTTCTGATTGGCCTTTTTGTGATAGGGGTAGCCACTAATGTTTAAATAGAGCAACTTTTTGCACTTATATTATTCTTGATAAAGACACTATTTATTGAGTCGAAACATTGCTGTTGTGTACTGGGATTCACTGTTGAATATAAGAACACCTTTGCTGACGCCACTTTCAGTATGAGAGAGTGTGAGATTTAACATACCTGTGACCTTGTAACACTAACCAGTCACATGACACCATGGAGAAAAAATGGTGTATTTGACACAATGTGTGACATGTATGATCTAGGCGCATAGAAGCCAGTTCTAAATAGCTTTAAAGCAGTGTAGAATGCACCTGAATTTATGAACCTATTTTACTGTGGGCCATAGATTTAGTACTTTCTAGTTTCAAAACGACAACTCAGGCTCAGGTAAACCACTTGTAACTTGGTCTGCCTGTTCCAGCAGTAATGCGCCTGGTTTTGCCGTCCTACAGTCATAAATGTGTAGAATTATACAGTTGTGGTACAACACGCCTCCAGAACCCCTCCACATCTTAGGCACATTACAAAGTGCTGCGGTCGCTGCATAATGTGCCTGATTTTGTAGTGCGCCTGCTCATACATCTAGAGAACAGGGCTGCATTTTTTGGGTTGAAAGGACACCAGAATTCGGGGGCAGCCTCACACATACATGTCGCCCAATTTGTCTATTTTCTCTTAAGGCCTCGTTCACACGGCTTATTTCGGAACGGATTTGCCGCCGTATTTACGATCGTAAATCCGTTCCGAAATCAGTCTGAAATAAGTTGCAGGCCATTTAATATTGGTTTTAATGGGAAATACGTGTCGTCGTTCAGACGACATGTATTTCCGTGCCGTATTGCCGCCGCGTATTTGCGGCCGCAAAAAGGCCGGAAAAACAATGTGCATGTCAATTATTGGGTCGGATTTCGCGACGGATTTACCACATATAATGAATGGAGATTGTAAATCCGTCGCGAAATACATGCTACACTAAGTGACACTTATTTCCAACTGATTTTCAACTGATTTCGGAACGTATTTACGATCGGCAATCTGACGTAAATACGTTCTGATATAAGCCGTGTGAACATAGCCTAAGGGTGTAACCACTTTTGTTGCCAGTGGTTTAGCCATTGATGGCTGTGTGTTAAGTAACTTTGAGGGCACACCAAACGTACTCTGTTATACAAGCTGTACACTGACTACTTTACATTGTATCAGTATCATCTTCAGTGTTGTCTCATGAAAAGATGTAATACTATATTTACAAACATGTGAGGGGTGTACTCACTTTTGTGAGATACTGTAATACATACATATATAGTTCTCAGCAGAGCCCCCATTTCTGAAGGTCAGGTCACAACACAGTGCTGGCTCCTCCAGCAGGTATTACTTCTAGCTGCTGCCCGGCTCCTGATGAGCTGTGTGGTAAGTTTATGATAAATGCACAACAATATAGACTGGTAGTTTAAAATGAACTAATTTCAATGCACACTGTGCACCAGGGCTCCTCTTTACCCCCACGCCAATGCTAAATATTCAACAGCACAGCGTACCAATATTATAGCCAAGTTATCTTGATTATATATTAAACTTCACAAACGTGGCATATACAATTCAATAATACTTGCGATTCACCGCATAGTCCGTAATACAACGCTTCTGTAGGAATAGAATGATCATAACGTCCGTTTTCCACATCTCGTATAGTCAGGGATAGCAACCAGACAGGCGGCCGGTTCCAATGATTACTAGAACGGAGATCCTGATTCCCTATGTTCCTTCTTACTGCTTTGGCTGATACTCAGTCTGAAGGAGACAACTATAAAACAGGACAATTCAAATAAAATGTCCATAGAATAGTTCCAAGTTATTACCGACCACCGTGTAAATATTTCTATGGTTTGGATTGTTACTTTTTCTATAGCACAGGTTGAATCACTTGTGACATCTTTACACTGTGTCCTACAATTGATTAAATAGCAGGTATAATAGTATATTATAGTACAGTACACTAGTAAACATCATGCTCTAAAAGTCAAACAATGAAATCTTTCTTGTTACTAATCTTAATAGAACCCAAAAGCTATAATAAAGTATAGTAAATACATTAAATATATAGACCCCTTTAGCACTTTCCTCTCTTTATTTCTTGTAAATGATAGCTACTAGTATATACCCTAGAGTTCTCCAATAACATATATTCTTAACATAACAGAGATTAAGATGAGCTGAAAATAACTGTTTTCTTGCACAGTAACATTCTTCAATTCTTCCAATAACATATATTCTTGAGAGAGATTAAGATCAGCTTAAAATAAATGTTTGCTTGTAAACCTTATATAGAAGATATGGTAAACCATGCTTTGCAATTTGTCTTTTTTACAGAACACGTGAAAGCTGCAGAGACTAAAGAAGAGACTCCTAAAATAATTCAAGGTAAAACAGCATACCTTCTAGAATTGTGTAAATTTTATTGCTAAATGCATTGTCATAACTAGCCCGGCAGCACCACCTATTGGATGTAGAATTTACTCAATGTATGTAGATAACTGTACACAAGACGTACATGCTTAGCAGTTAGGATCAGTTAGGGTCAGACTGGGCTTCCTATAGCCCACTGGTGGAGTTGATTCTGAGGGTCCACAAATTTGATTGATTCAGGGGCCCACCTTACAGCTACTGTTCATGTCTCTTATACTCTGCCTCTTGATTTGTGTCTCTTTTTCTCTGCCTTTCAGTCTCTTCCAAGGATGTATATTCAGTTTAAAAGTAACTTTAGGTCTGCCATGCCCAGGGGCCAATCGGGGGATTACCCTTTTCTCCGTGGGCCAGTTAGAACCTGGCTAGGGATGTAATGTACTCAAGTCATTTAGCCCTATCTCCCTAGTTACATTTTTAGGGAGAGATTTCTCAATAGTATCTGGGGATCATGGCTTGATGCTGTGTTCACATTATCATAAATGTTGTAGGGTTCATTAGAAGTGCTTCTGTTGTGTCATGGAATTATCACACAAAATCCATAGGATGCAAAATTTGCACCAGATCTAAAACATCTTAATCATCCACTCTGGAGACAGAAGAACCAGGCATGCTTGTTTCCTTCCTCTTATCAAGAAAACACACAGACCTAATTAAATTGAGTGTGCATGTGTATATGTACTGGCCCAGAGCGGCAGAGGAGAGAATGGGAGTCATAGTAGCAGCAGTCATGGTGGTAGCACTCACTTGCTATTCCAGGACCAATACAGTGAAGAGGAGGCTACAGATGATGGAGATATTCCCCCAAGACACTCTCTCATGGTGCAGATAAAACAGACAGAAGACTACGGCAGAAGTTAAAGCATAGACAAGCGTTTTACGCCAAGCAAGACGTTTTATATCAGAGTCCATTTTCAATCACAGTTCTCGATTTCCTACAATGCCTGAGCAGCCCTCTGCAACAGGAATGGCATCAAAAGTCCTCTTAAAGGGGTTTTGCCATGAAGTCAAATTCACGTGGAAAGCTTGCGAATTAATTAATAAACATTTTCACTATGTATCATTATTAAACATTCTGCACCATTTTTGTTTTAGCTGCTCCCTTAGTGATCCATAGTGTACAGCTTGTCTCCAGGGGATACGACCAGTGATGAGAGCTCCTTAGTCCTGGCCGCACATGCTCAGATATCACCTCTCCTCTCAGGAAGCTACTGTCAGTCTCTTCCCTGCTTAGTAATCACACACACCCACTGCTGAGAGTGTGTTCAACCCCAGGTGCTGTAATTCTACTCCTATCCTACTTCAATCAGGTATGTACATTGAAATAAAAATAAAAAATAAGTAAACATGTTTGACTCCTGAAGGGATTTTAACCTAGGGTCTCTATGTTGGAAGGCAGAAGTGCTGACCACTACATTGTAGCTACTACATAAACAAACCTTTGTTTGACTAGAGTGAGCACTCTGTGGAGAAAGACATGGCAATTGCTATGTCCCAGGTGATCTGGAGTAATTCCTTTTATAAACAAAAGTGTTGGGCCAGGCCAGAGGCATACATTGGGCTCTATCAAGCATGAGGCCTGCTTGGAAATGGTTCTACCTCATGTTTATCCTGTAATCCTGCCACTTCCTTGTCTGACGGGTATCCTCTCCTGCTTCCCTTAACTGTTCAACTTTCTTTAAGATGATCTCTGTGGCAAGGAGGAGAATGACTTGTCCTCTAGCTCCTTTTAGTTGACTGGGAACTAGGAATTTGTTTCACTTCTGTTCTTAGAAGCTGCAGCTGAAACTTGTAACACAATCTAAACAACCAGACACATATAGTAGGGCTACTTATAACTTTTTTCTTTCCCCCTCATTTAGTCTCCTTGCAACCACTCCCTTGCTTTGGGTTGTTCAAGTTAACTCTTAACGTGTCCAAGAAGAGCTCACCAAAGCATTACAGAAGCCAAATAAAATACACATGCTGTGGAGTATACAGCTACTCCCCAGGGGTGTAGAGAAGCCTGGGACCCAAAGCAAACTTTTGGATGGGGCCCCCTTCCCCCGCCCCTCTCGCCCACCTCCCTGACCACGACCTTGTACCAGGACATGCAGTTAGATAATGTAGCTAATACAAGGGGCCAATTCCTCACTATACATATCACCATCATACTGCTACCAAACAAATCTACTATACCAAAACCAATATTACCAATAACCCTACTACATATGGACTTGATAATCCCACCAGAACATGACCACAAATTACCACCACATAGTGACTAAATAATACCCCTACACTATTACTGATCAGTACACAAAGACCAATAGTACCGCCATATAGTGACCATATAGTGGTATATACTAGTGTACACAGGCTCTGCAGACTGTATATAACCACCATACAGTGACCATATAGTGGTAGACACCAGTGTACACAGGCTCTGCAGACTGTATATTATCCCCATACAGTGACCATGTAGTGGTATATACCAGTGTACACAGTCTGTGCAGACATATGTGATTACAGTGTAGTTACATCTTGTGACTCACAGGTGACGTTTCTCTGACGAGTCGTTGATTTTCCCCTTTTGTTCTGCATCCGGTCCAGTCCGCCATCATGATGACATCTTCCGACCATTTGTCCCTGCACATTAAGATACAAATATCTTAGAATCCTGACTTTTCCAGCACCTGCCCTCCCTGGCTATATGGGGTGCATTTAGGCAGGCAGGGTTTAGATAGGATATATGGGGCCCCAGATAGGCCAGGTTTAGGTAGCCAAAAGAGTACCCAAATAGGCAGGCAGAGTTTAGGTAGCTATAGGGAGCCATACAGGTAGACAGGGGTTAGGTGGGCAATAGGGGCCATATAGGTAGGGTTTAGGTAGCTAAAGGGGCCCCATATAAGTAGACAGGCAGGCTTCAGGGGCTATGTAGGTAGGCAAGCTTTAGGGGGCTATAGGGGCTATATATAGCAGTCAGGCTTCACGGTAGCTATAGGGCTATTCAGGCAGGCAGACTTAGAGCTATGGCTGTCTTTAGGGGGCTATATAGGCAGGCTGGGGGGCTATGCAGGCAGGCTTGGGGGTAAATAGGCAGGCTGGGGGGGTATTCAGGCAGGCTTAGGGGGTATACAGGCAGGCTTAGGGGGTATCCAGGGAGGGTTGGGGTGTATACAAGCAGGGTTAGGGTGTATACAGGCAGGCTTAGGGGTATACAGGCAGGCTGTGGGGTATACAGGCAGGCTGTGGGGAATACAGGCAGACAGTGGGGCTATTCAGGGAGGCTGTGGGGTATACAGGCAGACAGGGGGGGCTATTTAGGCAGGCTGTGGGGTATACAGGCAGACAGGGGGGCTATTTAGGCAGGCTGTGGGGTATACAGGCATACAGGGGGGCTATTTAGGCAGGCTGTGGGGTATACAGGCAGGCTTAGGGGCTATTTAGGCAGGCTGTGGGGTATACAGGCAGACAGCGGGGGCTATTTAGGAAGGCTGGGGGGTATACAGGCAGACAGGGGGGCTATTTATACAGACTGTGGGGTTTACAGGCAGAAAGGGGGGCTATTTAGACAGGCTGTGGGGTATATAGGCAGACAGGGGGGCTTTTTAGGCAGGCTGTGGGGTATTCAGGCAGACAGGGGGGCTATTTAGGCAGGCTGTGGGGTATACAGGCAGACAGGGGGGCTATTTAGGCAGGCTGTGGGGTAGACAGGCAGGCTTAGGGGCAGGTAAAATAAGAAATCATTTACTCACCTCGGTCCACGCTCCCCCGATGCGCCGCGCTGCAGGTGATGTGATGTCACAGTGCGTGCCCACGTGATCACAGAGGGCCGGCAGGGGAAGTAGCATATCAGATCGTCGCTCTGCTCTGCTGTCTCCGGGCAGCGCTGCGCCTGAACGCTCGGGCCGAAGGGCCCGGGCGTTCAGAGGTAGCATGTGCCGGGCCCCTCAGCTCTGCGCCCGCCGCAGTGAACTGTTAAGTTCACTGCAGGCGGGCCCAGGAGCGGCATTACCGGGGTAGCGGACGCAGTAGCAGCTTCCCTGGGGCGCGGGCCCCCCTAAGCGCACGGGCCCCCGGAGCAACTGCTATGTCTGCTACCCCGGTAGTTACGCCCCTGGCTACTCCTATATACTACACATGGATGGGGGGGGAAGGAGGTTTGGGAGCAATGGCTGTCTGCTATCTAATGCTACGTCTACATAGCAATGGTTTTTTGCTGGGTTTTTAAGCAGATTCAGTATTTAGAATCCGCAAAAATCCGACTGTAAACCAGGCCCCATAGACGTCAATAGAAAGCTTGAGCTGTAGTCTACACATAGCTCGGATTTTTGTTTATTGGATTTCAAAACCACCGGTCTTGAAAAAAGCTTAAAATATTCTATAATCTACCATAGCTGTATCATGGTGGACTTTAGTACAGTTCAATGTTAAAGGGGTGGCCGAAATCCGAAAACCGACCACTTAATCCGCAACAAAAATTAATTGTAAAATACCGTCGGATTCTATAACAGAATTTGGCGGTATTTTTCAATTTCCATGTAGACATAGCCTAAGATCTTTGGTCACCTTTAGATTTCAAAAACGATTCATTTTTTAGAGATGACTGTATAGGTTTATGCATTATGAAATTTGTTCACAGATCTAGTATTAGGGTGCATACACATGGCAAAGACAAAATACTGGTCGGATTTTCTGACCGGTATTTTGTCTTTTTTTGGTACTCAGTGGGGAGGTTTTTGTTCACGGTTTGCAGATTCAAACTGTCCCCCTTTGCACCCAGATGTTCATGTTCTGCCCAAAAACCAGGTAGAAGAATGAAGATATTCTAAGTATTTAGGAACGCCGACGGTGTAAAACAATGGCTAGTGGAAAATCTGTGAGAGCTGAGAGTATAACAGGACTGAGGTCTGGGATGAGGTGGGATGGGAGTGGATCAAGGTTACAGGAAGTGAGGTTGGATTTGGAGAGTAGAGAGGAGAGCTTGTCATGAGTGACATTGGAGGAGAAGCAAGTTAGGGGGGAAGTGCAAGGTGGTGGCTGTGAGAACTGTGTGGGTAGAGGGGCTGGTGGTGGGGACTGTGCAGGCATGGATGTGGGCGGTGGGGACAGTGGAGTGATGCTTTCTCTGATGAGGTTGGTCTTGTTTAGAAAGTGGGTGGCAAAGTCATCCGCTGAAAGGAGAGAAAGAGTACAGAGTCAAGATGGTAGGGCTACGGTTTAAAAAATAAAAAAGGGCTACAGACTATTCAGAATGATTAAAATATGCTTATTGGTAATGATCGAAACCGTCTAGCAGGGCATCAAAGTTCTGGTCACTATGGGCGACATGTACGAAATTTGGCGTTAACACGCTAAATTTCATGTACATTATACTGGCATAGAATATGCCTGATTTATGAACCCGCTCTACTGCGGGCCAGAAATCAGGCGCATTCTAGTGCTCGGGCAACAGTTCTGTCTCAGGTATACGACTTTGAAAGTGGTATACCTGTTCCAAATGTAATGCACCTAGAAATGCCTTAGCAAAGCTACAAATATGTAGCTTCGCTACGGTTCTACTTGTGCCCCTCCTCCCGCCCCCCGAGATTGGGCACATTACTATATGCCGTAGGCGCTATTTAATGCATCCGAGAGTGGTGTGCGGGAATTTTAAAAATGTGTGAACGTGGCTGTGCCTGATATCGGGCTGAAAAGACAGCAGATATCAGGCGCAGCCCCATTCATACATGTCGCCCTATGTGCCTTATTAGGGCATTTGGATGCAGTACAAGGCCTTCTCTGCATGAGCTACAAAATCCCTCCATAAAAACAGTGGGATCAGTTGAGAAGTGCTTTAAAATTAGAGGGATTGGTGATGTACTATATAGAGGGTTTGGTGACACCCGTGCCATCAGTATTCATCAGCTCCTGTCCTCAAAGATAGCAGGACATATGCACTGACTGTTTGCACAAATTTCCTGTACAGTAAGAGAAAATGTAATTCATTGGGGTGCCCAAGGTGGCTGAAGTCCAAGCATTTGATTCTTCTTCACTCATCTCTCACTTGGATTCCATTATTCCCCTATGCCCTGTACAGATCTGTACTAGCTCCTGATCAATAGATGGATTTCTTGTTCTCTCCTGGATATACAACTTTTATTAGCTCTCTCTGCAACTTTCTACGACCTGAAGTTAAAAGTAGAAATAGAGAAAGAAACGGCAGCTTATTGAAAATGTTATTTAAGAAGTTTATCTTTTCCTGCTGTCATCTTCTCCGATCATTTCTGTTCCATTTACTTTTTCTTGACACATATTGCTCAGCAAACATTGAATGCTGAACATAACTCAGAAAAATGTCCCAGAGAATATGTCATAACGAGATAACCCGGCCATCTCGAAATGACGCAACTGCTTGAGATTCAGTGAGAGCTGGATTTCTGCTCCGCCGTACACCATCATCTAAAGAAGGGGGTTTTAACAATTGTTCAGCACAAATTGAAATCATAGAATATTTCCACATTGATTTTCCACATCTTTTATCAGCTAAAACACATTTGAAATTGTATTTTCTTGACTAAGCTTTTGGATATAGAAGACATTCAATTTCCATGTCTCATCCGTGGTTCCTTTTTTCATTAAATGTTGTGTCTTGTGTCTTTCATCCATTTTGTAAGAATTGTGGTAATAGAGGAAGTTATTTCCAGTTCCTAAAATGCTAAATAAAATGAGCAATTTCAGAAACAAGCATGAAGTACCTGCATGAAAGGTTAGAAATCTATCGCTGTACTTACTAACTCCAGATTTGATTCTTTAAAACTAAAGCAAAATATGTAGGTTAACCCCTTAACACACCTTGATGCCATGGAGATCGTAAGCTGTGCCCACATGATCACTACAGGAGCCTGGCGATGATTGACAGCTGGACTCCTGCAGTTGCTATCGGGAGCAGACACTCTATTCCTGGCGGTTTAACCCCTTAGCTTCCATGATCAATCGTGGTTGCAGCAGCTTAGCAGTATGACAGAGGGTAGGAGCTCCTTCCCTTAACAAAAGTTGCAGGGTTCTGGTGGTTGTCATAGCAACTGGGGGGTCAGACAATGACCTCTGGATTGTCTATAATATAGTTCTGTCAGGCTCTGCCCGGAGGTGGAATCTGACAGGATGACTGACAGTTGGTATAATACATTGCCACATAGACATGCTGCAATGTATTATACCTGAGTTATACCACCGATTTAATGAGTATAGTCCCATAGTGGGACAAGTGAGAAAAAAAAAAAAAAAAAATATATATATATATATATATATATATATATATATATATATATATATATATATATATACAATATTTGTATCACCGAGTGCATAACATCCTAACCTTTAAATCTGTCATATTGTTTTACCCGTACGATGAACGGTGTAATTTTTTTTATTTTTTTTTAAATGGCAGAATTGCATTTTCATTTATACTGATGCACATAAAAGTTATTAAAGAGAGATCCAAAAGTTATATAAACGTCAAAGTGGCACCAATAAAAATGTTAGTTTGTCCCGCAAATAAAAAGCCCTTACAAAACTCTGTATATGGAAAAATAAAAAAAAATTATGGCTGTCAGAAGAGAATGATGTATAAATATTGTTTTACACAAAAAACATGTTGTTTTTTATTAAACTGCAACAATATACAAAATAATATAAATTTGGTATCGCCACAATCATATCAGCAGAGTACAACTAACATGTAACGTGTACTGCCTGGTGAGCGCTTTTAAAAAAAAAATATAAATAAACATTACAAGGATTGCTCTATTTTCTTCACCCTGGCTCTCAAAAATGGATTCAAAAGTGATCAAAATATTTGTGTCCCAAAAATTTATACCAATAAAAACAACTCAACCCAGGAAAAACAAGTTACTACACAGCCCCGTACACAGAAAAATAAAAAAGTTATAACTCTCAGACAATGGTGATGCAAAAACGTGTTTTCTTTTCTAAATAAAAGTGTTTTTATTGTGTAAAAGCAGTAAAACATACATATTGGGTATCGCTATAATTGAATTAACTTGTTGAGTAAAGTGAATATGTCATTTATACCACAAGTTGACCACTGTAAAAAAATATAAATAAAAAACACTACCAAGATTGCTGTATTTTGTTCATTCTGCCTCCCAAAAACCCTGACAAAAAGTGATCAAAGCGTCATATGAGCCCTATGATGGTACCAATTAAAAGGTCAGCTCATTCCACAAAACATAAGCTCCAAATACAGAAAAATAAAAAAGTTATTGCTGTCAGACTATGATGACATAAAAAACACGATTTTTTACAAACCCATTTCCACTGTGTAAGAGTAGCAAAACCAAAAAATACTATATAAAATGTATTTCATTGTAATTGTACCGACCTGCATAGTAAAATTATCCTGTAATTTATACGGCACAGCAAACACTGTAAAAATGAAGCCCAAAAAACAATGGCATAACTGCAGTTTTTTTTTTTATTATTATTTATTTAATGGCGCTAAGCTAAAAAAAACTGTGGAACACCTGTGGGTGCAAAATGCACAATATAACCCTAAATGAGATCCCTGATGGCTGTTGAGTCCAAGACGGGGAGACTTCTGACATGGTCCCCACCAAAATCTGCGTTCTAATAGCCAAATAGAGCTCCCTCCCTTGTACATCCTGCTGTGCCTGCACAGACAGCAGTTTATACCCACATACAGGGTATTTCCAAACTTGGAAGAAATTATGTAACAAATTTTGGGGTGGTTTTATCCATTTTCAGCTTAAAAAAAATTCATTTTCACAAACTAACGCTGAAAAAAAATGGATAACACCTGTGAGGTCACTATACTCCCTGCCTTAGCGTGTACACAAACTTGTAATGGTGCCTAAATAACGAAAATAAGACCCCAAAATCAAGTAGGTATAGTGTAGTGAGTTCTATTTTCCTGTTACCATTTACTGTGTTCCAATAAATAATGGATAGAAATTGAAAATCTGCATTGAAAATTTGCTTTAATTTCTGTGAAACACTAAGGGGGTTAAAAAACTTTCTAAGAGTTGTTTTGAATACCCCGGGGGTTCAGTTTATTATATGAAGTCATTTATGGGGCTGTCTAACATATAGGCTACTCAAAGCCACGTCAGAACTGGACTGGTCCTTAAAAAAATCTGTATTGCAAATTTTATTGAACATTTTAAAATATGCTACAAAATTTAAGAGCTCACTAATGTCCTAAAAAAATAAAAAATTGTGTAAAAATGATTCCAATATAAAGTAGACATATGGTAGATGTTCATTATTTACTATTTTGTTTGATATGACTATCTGTCTTACACGCAAAAATGTTTAAACTTTGAAAATGGCAAATTTTTCAATATTTTCACAATATTTTGATATTTTTTACAAATAAACATGTATTGTTTTGACAAATTAATTGCTAACTCAAAGTACAATGTGTCACGAGAAAACAGTCTCAATTACATGAATATGTAAAATCCTTAAAAAGTTATTTCCAGATAATGTGACGTCAAATTTTAAAAGAAGGGCTTTGTCCCAAAGTCCAAAACAGGCTTAGACCTTAAAGGGGTTGTCTCGCTACAAAGAATAGCTTTCAAATTGTAGGGAACACAAAATAAAGACATTTTCCAAATATATTGCTTTGTTCCTCTGTTTTCCCTAAGGAGATACAAGTGAATTTATGACCTCCCTGGCTATTTCAGTTCCCTCAGTAACTGACCTGTAAACAATTCTCCCCCTGCTGTTTGTTCAATGAGATAACAGTGAGTGAAGTCATCACACAGGTCCTGGCAGTGTCCTGTGCTGCTCAGCAGTAAAAAGCTTGATTTATGTAAAATAAACAGAACTGTAATTAGGGCTTTTGTTTTGGGGATCAGATAAAAAGTCCTGTTAGTAGTTTGAGAAGCTAATCTGATCTAATTAGCATCTGAAAGCACAGCAGGGCACTGAGCTGTACAAGCTTATGCAAATGAGTCAGTCTGAACCAGGAAGTGACAGAGTATTTCATTCATGCATTCTCTGAAACTCTGAAGGGAGACAACTCCTTTAAGTGGTTAGTAAGTATTATGTATGTATACAAAAGCTGCTCAATAATTTTTCAGTAATGGCATATTCTGCTTACTTAGCAGGTAATTTTATGATGGTTCTAGGTAGAGATAAATGTAAAATTTGATTGTTTTGAGCACTAGGGTTATCTTTTTTTTAACACAAGCCTTTATGAGTTAAGTTATAGTGACTAGGATTCTGTAGAAGGGTCGTTAATCCAGGGAATTATTCCGATTGCCAGACTGGAGTCAGGAAGGAATTTTTTTCCCTAAAATGAGAACAATTGTCTTGTACCTCGTGTTTTTTTTTTTAGCCTGTCTCTGGATTAACACTATAGGACTGAACTGGATAGACGTCTGTCTTTTTTAAGCCTTATAAACTATGTACTGTAACATTGTGTGATCATAGTAAGCTGACAAAATTTTCTGCATTTCTCAGTAATAAAATTACGGATATACTCACGTATAAGCTGACCCGAATATAAGCCGAGGCACCTACTTTTTCCACAAAAAAAACTGGGAAAACTTACTGACTCGAGTATAAGCCTAGGGTGGAAAATGCAGAGGCTACTGGTAAATTTCAGAAATAAAAATGGATACCAATAAAATTACATAGCCTGGTGTAGGCAGTTTAATATCCCCTATAGCTATGTAGAGGCAGGTATATGTCCTCCATAGGCAGGTATAGGCAGTTTAATGTCCCCCATAGGCAGGTTATTGGCAGTTTAATGTCCCCCATAGGCAGGCATATGTCCCCATTGGCAGATTATAGGCAGGTATATGTCCCCAGAGGGAGGTATATGGCCCCATAGGCAGGTATAGGCAGGTATATGTCCCCATAGGCAGGTATATGGCACTATAGACAGTTAATAGGCAGGTGTATGGCCCAATAGGCAGGTAATAGGCAGGTGTATTGCCACATAGTTAGGTTATAGGCAGGTATATGGCCTCATAGGCAGGTTATAGGCAGGTAATAAAAGACTCGCGTTCTGGATGACCAGATGTATCAGCTGTAGATTAAATTATCAAAAAAAATGACAAAGTTATAACAGAAGATACACTAATTTGAGTGCAAATGTTAGCAGAAATGATTAATCTATCTATTGGTACCATATACCACGGCCATGGCCAAAAATTACTTAATTGTCAAAGATCGGTTAACAATGGGTATCTTGAATGCTCACTGCCCTTCAGAAATGAATTGCATTAGTGCAATGAGTGCATTGTAATAAAGAGGCTTTAGAGCCATGTGCTGATGATATGTCAATTATTATTGATCGTTTTGTGTCTAGAGATGAAACATGAGTGCATCATTATGACCCAGAGAGCAAACAGGAGTCGATGCTTTGAATAAAAAAAGGAACAGCCCCCTCGAAGAAGTTCAAAGTCACCCCAACAGCTGAAAGGCTGATAGCAACAGTTTTTTGGGAAATTTTCCTAATCGAAAATAAATAAAAATGTGAAACTATCAGCAGGACACCATATGCTCATGCGATTATGAGATGCCATGAAAGAAAGAGGTGAAGAAATTTGGCTGAAGGAAAAATGCTACTCCATGGGAAAGGGAAGTGAATTATCCACCCTAGAGACTGGACTTAGCCCCAATGATTACTACCTGTTCTCCAATTTAAAAAAAGATTGTTATGGAAAGAGACTTCCTAAAGATTGCGAGCTGAAATTGATAAAAATTGACCATTTTTCAGGGAAAGATTTTTTTTTTTTTAAAGGAATAGAAAAGGTAATGTATAGATGTAATAAATGAATGGTTGTTTGGGCTGATTATATAGAAAATTACAAATGAGATAAATGTTTTACGTTCATTGCTGCATATCAATACCGAGAATTGGTTGACTACCCCTATATATACACTCTATTTATGAATAATTTGTTAGTGTTTAAAGTTTCTGACTTCTGATATCAAACAATCCTAAAATTATTTTAACCTTGTCAGAGAAAATCTTAAACCTGACATAGCTGATTCATACTATGTATCTAAGTGGTCAGGAAATTTTGACCTGATTTGCAAACAAGCTAAATATGAATCTTGTGAAAATAGTGACTAGCACTCATAACATGGTTTATATTTCCTAAATAATTTTTACATTCACAGCAGAATGCTATGCTATCATTGAATAATTGAACTCCGCCATTGCTGAGAAGTTACTAATAATCTCAAATCATTGTCTATCTTTCAGCTAAAGAAAAGAAGGAAGAGAAGAAAGCAGGTAAGTTGTATGAAGGACTTTTAGATCTATGTATCATATTTTATAAGAAACAAATAAGATACCTATGCAATTTATTCACAAAGGCAAGGCCATTATTACAGCTCAATGGCTGGATAATAGACGGAACCCAGTAGGAGGCAATGTAAGCTCCAGTGCTATTTGGGAGAGATATAACAGATGCATATAACTAATGAGCAGTGGCTCACACACCCATCCACTAGGGGACAACTGAATAATAAAAAACTGCACATTGGATAAGTACCAGTACACACCAGTATGCAGAAAAGCCACAACAGGGGAGAGTGTGCAAAAAATACTGATAAGGCAACCACTCACACATGCCTACTATACATGATGGGGGGGGGTGTTTGCTAGTATTATAATTGCATATAGATAAGGTGATACAAAGAGTGACACTTATACAAGTATGTATGGCTAACCATGCTGGATTATAATCTATGACACCTCTACTATTCGATTGTGCGGGCTGTCCAGAGAATTTCAAGTGTCCAA
Organism: Phyllomedusa bahiana; assembly: GCA_025379985.1. Taxonomy (NCBI): domain Eukaryota; kingdom Metazoa; phylum Chordata; class Amphibia; order Anura; family Hylidae; genus Phyllomedusa; species Phyllomedusa bahiana. Next base: position 30,528 of record JAODAL010022788.1, read on the forward strand.
CACAAAATACTGACACCCTCAGCTCACCAGTATTTATATATTAAATAACATACGAATGCAATTTATCACTTTCTCATCTATCTTCCTACTCATTGTGAATCAGTGATGGTTGAATTTTAGACATCAGCTTGTGGTACATAACTGATGCATTTTTCCTCATTTTCCTCCAATTAAATTTTTATAAAAATGGTAGGAGGTCCTCTCAAAAAGAAAACAACATTCTTAAAAGGGAGCTACAATAGTGATCAGTTGATTCCTACCAGTTTCTAAACACCATTTTACCGGTTTCCAAACACCATAGTGAAAAGCTGTTAATCGCGTTTGAATTTTGACAAAAATCACCCAAAAATATTGGGTTTGTAGTTAGTCTTTTATGGTGTTTTTGAGGTTAGCTTACCCTCCAGCATTGTTCCTGATCCCGAGAAACTGGAAGAAACATTGAAAGTGATACCGGGAGCAATGTGGGACCAGGAGTGATACTGAAGGTAAAATAATCCCTAAAACACCATAAAAGCCCTTACCCCAAATTAGGGTTAGAGTCACAGTTATGGTAAGGGAAAGAGAAATAATTTGGAATGTCTAAAATCTGAGTTTTTTCATGAATTTGGTCAAACTAGTTTCACACCGAACAGAGACCTAGTTGAGCAAGACTAGATACTGTGGGTGATAGCTATAGACAGGTAGTTACACATATATCACAAAGCATATAACTACAGAAGCATTTAACTGTTGTAAAATGAGTATGATAATCTATGACATGTTAATGGCCAATTAAATATTACCTTTATTGCATGTACTAAAAATGTTGTTACATTACATAATAGGTGTGATTATAAGTGAATTATGTAACCTGCTTTTATTCCCTTAGCTAAAGATCTGAAGACCGTGAAAAGAAAAAGTAAGCAGAGCTTATTGCTTTGCAGTAGCTAATGCCCCCTAGTTCTTGTAGTGCTTTCACTGCTTTTTTATTTGCTTTACTCCTATACAAATGTAGCAAAGTTTAGCTTGACATTGACACCATGGCTGTCCCTGTAATATTTTCTTAAAACACGACAAAGGCCATTATAAAGCATTGAAGAAGTAGAGGTAACTTTCTGTGCCGTGACATCATGGTGCATTATCTGTCAAGTTTATTTTCCTACATCTGTATACACATATACTGCACAGGAAAATACCTCTAGAATAAAATGAACTACTACTACTACTAAATGACCCCACTGATCAAGACAATGGGGGCCTTCATACCCTATTTAACAATTTGGCTTCAATGCTGCATATGACTTGATGGATATGGACACGTTTGCTCTCCAAATGTAAAATTAAGAAACTTTTTAACCCCTTACGGAACAAGTGATATTTTTTCATTTTGTCACATTAAAAGAAGCATAACTTTTTTATTACATTTTTATAGCTATAGGAGTTTATGTTTTTGTGTTTTGCTAGATAAGTTTTATATTGTAACGACACTATTTTGGGGTACATATAACTTACTGATTAACTTGTTTTGTTAACCCTTTCACGGAGTACTAGAAAAAAAGTAACAGTTTTTTTTTTTTTTTTGCATTTAAAATTCATGCTATACACCATATGGTAAACATACTATGATTACTGTATTCTGTGGGTCAGTACAATTATGGCAATACCATAATTATTTAGTTTTGCATAACAAAAGCACTTTAAAAAAAAAAAATGTTAGTTTGTGTGTCTCTGTGTATCAAGACCTTTAACATTTTTAGTTTTCTGTTTACTGACCTGGATGAGGGCTTGTTTTTTGCAAGATAATTTTTAGAGTTCTTATTGGTACCATTTTGGGTACATAAGACTTTGACCGCTTTTGATCTGTAATGTTGTTTGGGGAAAAAAGTAGCAAAAAATGTGATGTTTTTGCATTGTTTTTTATTTATTGTTTCATGCTGTTCATCATGCAAGATAAATAAGGTCATAATTGTATAGTTTGGGTTCTAATGGTTACAGCAACACCAATTATGTATAGGTTTTGTCTATTCTTTTTATTTTCTATAGATAGGGAATTTGTTAGGGTAAAATTAGAGTTCAGTTGTTTTTTTTTTATTATCTTACTTTGGATTTTTTTAAAATTTATCTTGTTCTTACATTTTTTTATTATTAATTTTAGTCTCACTAGGAGACTTGAACATGCAATCATTTAAATGCTGATATAATACATGGCATTATTTATGTAGGACATTATACTTTACATGCCTGTATATCACTGTCAGGCATCCTAATGGACCCGAACTTTGGTGGTGCCTAAAAAGCAGATTCAGGAGTCAAACCTGGGAGCCTTCATTTGATCCTCAGCTATAAAAAAAAAAACATTAGCTCCCTGGAAACTCATTGCAGAGGGTGCCCATGCGTTGAAAGAGAATACCCCTTCCTCTAAAAGCTCTTACATGTGAAGGTCACAATTCACTGCATCATCTAAGGGGTTAAACAGCTAAGATCTGAGATATGTCCTCTCTTAGAGCAGGGTCCTGACAATCATCAGACACCTGAATCCTTGCTTCGTCCTGTACAGGAAACTGATGCCACCTCATTACTGCCCCACCAACAAAAAATGTATTGTGGTTCTTAAGGGATTAAAAACAGATGTAGCAGAGTTTAAGTTGACAATGATATTACGTCTTTTCATATTACCTGTTCTTAGATCACAACAGAAGTCGAGAAAAAAGAATTGAAAACGGCTATTTTATAAGCTCAGAATTTTAATACATTGTTTTAATCATAGCAGAAGACATTTTCTGTTGCTTTAAATGCCCACACACAAATATCAGTCTTGACTAAATAAGATGTGCACATTTCAAAAACAAGACTGCCATCTAGTGTGTAGAATATACATTGCAGTTAATGCTTTTTTATTACTGTTCCTTACCAATTCTTTTTCTTTCTAGTGTAAAAAAATAATAATAATGAGGACTCCTTCACACACTTTTTTCAGTGTTTCATGAGTTTGCTAAAACACCATGCATGTCAGGCTTTTTGTTGATTTTTCTTTGCAAATTTTCTGCCATTTTAAGTCCTATAAGAGGTTATACAATGCTTGGAGCAAGTTGCATTTTGACAAAAATTCCACTTACAGATGTTTCTTAATGATACCACTGCAGTTTTTAATGCAATTTTCTGAACCAAAGTCAAAAACCACAGTAGTATTTTTTTCTTTTTAAAGTAAAACCACCCTAAGGCCATCTTCACCATAGGTTTTTCCAGAGTGTTTTTGTTTGTTGTTTGTTTGTTTGTTTCCATGAAATTCCTGATTTTTTGTGGCCATTTTACACATACATGCTTATTGTTTTAATTCCTTATAGAAAAGTGTATGGAAAAAATGACAGCAAAAGCCATACATAATACATACTCCCTGTTGAGAATCGCTAATGGCCCAAAAATTGCACTGTTAGTAAAGAAAAAGGTCACAGACAAATAAAATATATTGGTGTTTTTCCTAGAAAGGCTATCTTTGAAGCTGTCCTTTCTTATGGGATCCTCATTTAATCTGCAGTCTATACAGGTATAGAAGAATCTGCAAGGGTAGCAGAGCTGGGCTTGTTATTTAAAGGGAACCTGTCACACTGAAGATGCTACCTAATATGCCAGCAGCAGGTTCTTGAGTGAGAGGAGCTGCACGGACTGATATATAGCTTTGTTGGGATAGATTCAGTAGAATTTGCAATTGATTCATTTCAATGCCTGCTTATTTTGGTAAAAGGAGTCTAGTAGGAGGTCTTATCATTGACTGACAGCATTCCTTGTATAAGTGTGCTTACAGAGATAGCTGCCAATCACTGATGACTCTTAGGCCGTGTTCACACGGCTTATTCCCGACGGATGTGTGAGTGCAATCCGGCTCACAAATCCGCCTTGACTAAGGGGCGGGACGGGGCGGGGCCGAAGCGCGGCGGGGGCGCCGCTCCCCGACCCCATAGACTTGCATTATCCACGGCGCGTATTGCGCCTGGATAATGTGCATGTCACTTTCTCCCCGCCCGGCGGATTCGCCGAGCGGGGAGGAGCGACGGAATCCACTGTTCTCTATGAGAGCAGTGGATTACCGTAATGACTCCGACGGATTGGCGCTGTACTGCAGCGCAAATCCGGCGCGCAGTACGGCGCCAATCCGCGCCCAAATAAGCCGTGTGAACGAGGCCTTACTATATAGCCTGCTGTTGGCATAGCAGAGAGCATTTTCAGTGTAAAAGGTTCCCATTAATACTCCAGATCAATGTTTTGTCTAAAATATCATGGTGCAAGAAAAAAAGAAAGTCCTATGACAAATTTCACTCTGCTTTACCTGTACAGTGTCTATAATAACACAAGAACTAGATTAATTGAATTATGTACTTTGTCAAGTAGTATAACTTCAATATATAGAAAGATATGGCTTATTTACTGACATAGCAAACACCTGCCTTAAGACAGACATTTATTGGATAAATACAGAATAGGTGATAGGGTGCTTTCACACAGCGCAGTTTTGGTGCAGTTTTAACTGCACACCAATTAAACTGCCTTTATTACTAGCAAGCTTTTTTCACTTATCTAAACTGTTTAGAAATTGAGTAATCAATTAGTGTGTTTGTTATCCACAAGACTTCAATTACTTACTTGAAACACCTTTCCAAACAATTTAGACAACTGAAAGAAGCTGGCTGGTAATAAAGGCAGTTTAATTGGAGCACATTTAAAACTGCACCAAAACTGTGCTGTGTGAAAGCACCCTTAGGCCTGGTTCACACAGCTTATTGCGGGGAGGGATTTCACCCCGCAATTACGCCGGCAGCCGTGCAGCGGGACGGGGGCGGGGCGGGGGGGGCAGCAGCTCGCCGGCCCCATAGACTGTCATTATCTACGGCGCGTACGCGCTGTAAATGATTGACATGTCACTTTCTCCCCCCGTGGCGGATTCGCCGAGCGGGGAGAAGAGACGGAATCCACAGTTCTCTTAGAGAACTATGGATTACTGTAATGACTGAGATGGATTGGAGCCGTATTGCAGCGCAAATACGGTGCGCAGAACGGCTCCAATCTGCGCCCAAATAAGCCGTGTGAACATGGCCTTAGTGTAAGTATCTAATTGCCGGGACTAGAGTTCCTCTGAGACCCCAATGATCATGAAAACATTTGAAAGATGCAGAGGTCAAGTAGAAATCTGAAAATCTGTGCTTTTTGTGCCGTTAGTATCTTTTACTTTTCTTATACTTTTTTCTTTTTAACTCACACTAGACATTGGTACATATACTATATACCGTATTTTTCGGACTATAAGCCGCACCAAGGTTTTAGAGGGGGAAAATATTTAACCAAAAAGTGCAGACTGAAGTGTAGTTTTTATTGGTACTATTTTGGGATATATGCGACTTTTTGATCACTTTTTATTCCAATTTTGTTGGATATTAAATGCCCAAAAAAACAGGTTTGTATTTTTTTTCTTCTACGGTGTTCAGAATATGGGATAAATTATGTTATATTTTAATAGATTGCACTTTTACGGAGGTGGAGATAACAATTATGTGTGACTATTTTATTTTTTTATATTTTTTGTAAAACGGCAAAAGGAAGGTGATTTATACTTTTTTTTTAAAAAACTTTTTTTTTTTACTTTAATACTTAGTCCCCCTAGGGTACTTGACCACTAGAGGGCACAATCCCTTGTCCTATATACAGCAGTACTAATGTACTAATGTACATAACACATTCATTCATTACTTATTATACCCTGCCACAGATATACATGGCAGTTGTGGAAGCCTGCATGAGGCTTCCTGCTTCCATGTCAACTGATCCCCCCCCTGCAGTTACTTTGCGGGGGGTTATTGGAGTGAGATAGTAAGAGCAGAGATGGAGCCGGCTCCACCCCTGCTGCTATCCACGGCCGCCGCCCGCACGTTATTGCCACTGCCTGTCCACAAGTTACTGCCGCCCGCATCGAACTGCAGCTGCTGCCCGACGAGCTTTCTCTAGCCAGCAGGAGACTGGAGAAGAGCCATGCTGTGGGAAGCTGGCGGCTGGGTTTAACCCTTTGAACTCTGCTACTGGCCCCCTGCAGCATCGCTCTTCTCCAGTTTCCGGCTGAATATATTCGGACTAAAAGACGCACCCCTGCTTTCCCCCAAATTTGGGGGAAAAAAGTGCATCTTATAGTTCGAAAAATATGGTAATTCCTTTGAGAATCCTCAAGAGAGCCCGGCACCATCTAAGTTACAATTCTTTATCTTTATTTCATATCAAATATTAAAATCTTCGTTATCTCCTGACCAAAGCAAAATCAAAACAGCATGTCACTATCTATATGTAAAAATAATCCTGAATTTATGCTGCTTTCACTCTGGCTATTAAGCATAATAATACGCCGCAAACAATAGCAGTTTTTTACCTGCAGTTATTTACGAAATGTACTTCCTGTTTTAAATATTTGATATGAAATAAAGATAAAGAATTTTAACTTGGACAGTACCAGACTCTCTTGAGGATTCTCAAAGGATTTATATTGGATTTTTCAAGCTGGTGGACCTTCCAGCGTTCAATGCACTATATGTTCCTGAAATTGTGAAAAATTAAACTGACAATGAAACGAAAGTCGGGTGAGCACCAAAACCTATATTTAACTTTGTGTTTACCTGTACAGGCAGTCCCCAACTTATGTCATACCGACTTACGTCTGTCCCCTTGTTACGAACGGGGACTGGAACGACGCAAGCCAGGGACAGCTGACAGCGTCCGGGCGCTGCGGTGGCCCGGGCACTGTCAGCAATCTTTGCAGCTGTACGCGACTCCTAGGAGCGCATCCAGCTGACTCTCCGGTCCCCGCCAGTGTCCGGGCACTGCCATGTCCTGGGCACAGGCGGGGATCGCTACCGCTATATGCGACTCCTCCCGGAGCGCATACAGCGGAAAACTCTATTGCAGAGCAGAGAGCGAGCGCTCCCTGCTCCGCAATAGAACTCCGGAAGGTCGCAAGCAGACATGCGACCTTCCGGAGTCTCCGGCACAGGCAGCGCGCGATGTCATCACGCTGCCTGCGCGGCATGATGACATCACCAGCCTGTGTAGAAAGACGGAGCTGGAGGTGAGCAGCGCGGGGACTGTGGTGAGTATCTGTGTTTGTTTTTTTTAAATAAGCCCTATCTATATCCACAACTGCCTATGGGGGACATAACTGCCTATGGGGGACATAAGTACCTATGGGGGACCTATACCTGCCTATGGGGGACATAACTGCCTATGGGGGACCTATACCTGCCTATCGGGGACATTACTGCCTATACCTACCTATGGGGGACCTATAGCTGCCTATACCTGCTATGGGGGACCTATAGCTGCCTATACCTGCTATGGGGGACATATACCTGCTATGGGGGATCTATACCTGCCTATGCCTGCTATGAGGGACTAATACCTGCCTCTGAGGAGACATATACCTGCCTATAGCTGCTATGGGGGACGTATACCTGCCTATACCTGCTATGGGGGACATATACCTGCCTATAATTACACACCATACATATACACCATACATATACACCATACATATACACCATACATGTACTAAATATATTGGTTCCGACTTACATACAAATTCAACTTAAGAACGAACCTACAGTCCCTAACCCGTATGTAACCCGGGGACTGCCTGTACTATAATTTGTTCCTTATGTTCCTAGAGCTGTGTCCATCACTTTTTGTCAATGGTGGACTTAAGGGTTAACAATCCGTTATCCAAAAAGTCCCAGACAACCAACATTTATTTACAGACATATTGGAAAACTGTTATAAATCATGAAACTCATAAAGGATACTGCATATGCCTATAGCTAAGATATTTTTACAGAAACATGATGTTAATTACATAATAATCATAATAATCTGAACAAGTTATATAATCTTAAAAAAAAATCTCTGACACATCAATTATTTTTATGGACGGTGGAAAGAAGTTCCATATTTTTCTGGACTGTCCAGGATTTACTGATGGTTGGCATCTCTGATGGACCTTTGTTATCTGCCTCAAGCTTTATAAAAGAGATGTCACATTTCATTGTAATCCTGCCTGTGGTGATAATGAGGAGACTGCTGAGAGGTGATTTCTGCAGAACAGGAAGTGTCAGACAATATTATTATGTTTAATGGTCAGAATGAAAGCTGCAGAAATTCAGAATTATTTTTAAATATAGATAGTGACATGGAAAAGAATAGGTTTACCATAAAAACTTGATTTAAACAAATTTTCTAATAACACAATTCCTTTAAAAGGGTTTTCCACAATGATTAGCTTTTAACATGTAAGGAAAGGTAAACGAATACTATTACCAAATACATTGCTGTATTGATTTTGCTTTGGTCAGGAGATAAGGAATATTTTATCTTCTCTTAGAGAACATAAGTTCTCTTGGTTATTGACCTCTTCTCCTCACCTCTCCCTCCTCTGGCTTTTACCTCTCATTGCTCCAAGATGCCGTCAGTCACTGAGTCTGATCATGGTGAATCACTCTCTGCAGAGCCTTATCTCTAGCAGCGGCATTTGTTTACCTAAGTAATTGACAAGCTTTTACCCTTTAGAGCTCTGTAGTCTTGTGTACTACATTATTTAAATCTCCTGATATGCCACACATAGCCTGACCAGGAAATGTGAGTCTAAATCTGGCTCTGACTCTGTAAAATTGCATGGCGGGACAACCCCTTTAGTGATTTCTGTTTCACAGACTCTCTCTTTATATTTTTTGTCCATATTCTTTATTCAGTTTGAAGCAACATTTAATTTCTCAACTAGCCCCAGCTAGTTCAGAAAATTGTGTTTTGCCTTTTTCTGATTTATTACTGTAAAATAGATGAAATTACCAAGAGCAATGTGTGTTTTAAACTGTTCTATGTAAACACAAAATATTTGTTTGGGCAGTAAAATATTAAGACATATAACAATCGTTACATACTAAGGGGATCTTGCCATTTGGCAAAATCCCTTCTGAGGCTGGTTTGTAGCTTGATACGAACTGATCTCAGAGAACGGCGAGATGGTCACTTGTGCGTAGGTCACCCTGTTATTTCTTATGACAGTTCCAAATATAGCCCAGCGAGTGTGATCAGCTACACTTGAAACTCCCATAGACATGAATGGGGGAGAGCTGCATAGGCACAGCCATCTCCCTATTTTTTAAAGCGGGTTCCTATCAAGCTAAGAGCCGACTTCATAAAGGATTTTGCTCGATGAAAAAACCCTTGTAATGGATATTTTGCCACAAAAATCCATGACAGTCTTTGTTGTGCTGGTTTCCAAATTCATGTTGCAAGGACATGTGTGCATTATGTCATCATGTTAATTCAGATGCATTTTTTATGTTGGTTTACAGATACAAGTTTGTATACAGGTGGTTAGAGGTGTGGTAACATTAACAGCATCATCATTACTTCATACTTTGATTACAATGTGTGATACTATTTGTTAGTTTAATCTTAATACAATACTATCGGTTACCTTTATTATACATACTTTTTGGTACATTATCTTTGTTTTGCATTCTCTAACTATTAATTTGCCAGATATCACCACATAATTAACTTAGTCATTATTAAGTTATTTAATAAGGTATGAGAAAACCTCTTATCTAACAATTGTTTTGATTATTTAAATACCAAGAAAACATTGTTTACTGAGTGTGTGTCTTATCAAGTAGAGGGAAATGTTATGGTCTTAGAAACGCTAGAAATGAAGTGATGAAATATTAAAATAATTTGGGTCACATGTATGAAAACTGTCTAGGTTTAAAAATCCCTTTGTTGCCCATAGCAACCAATCAGAGCACCCCATTCATTCCATATAGTGCTCTGAAAAATGAAAGGGGCACTCTGATTGATTGCTACTGGAAACAAAGTGAGTTTTAGACCCACACAGTTTTCATACATGTGGCCCTTTATCTCAGTAGCTATACTAATATAAACAGTATGAACAATTTGCAATCTGTAACTGCAGAATAGGTGGACTGAATGGATTCAGATAAGTAATTAATTTCTCTGATGTTTGTTTGGAAATTACAAACACTTTCTTTTGAGACCAAAAATCTAATTAAATCATTTAACCCTTTTACTTTGGTCTAAGGTTATACTTCCATTCACAGATAATAAGCCAATAGAAACTTTTAAATGCTTTGAGTAATGCAGCACTACAATGTATAACAGTATAACAAGTATTTGCGGTCCCCCAGAAGAATAGGCTTAATGTTCCTTCACCCAGTCCCCCAAATCTGAAACTTAGGGTTAAGAAGTTTTACCCTTACTTAGCTCCTAGTAAAAGCATGGGTTCATTTGACCCACTCAGAACCTATTTGACTTCTACCAGTTCTGGTTATTCCTAACAACTACCATTCATGGACTCCACTGCTATCTTTGTTGTTGGCTTCAAATGACACAGATAGATCACGTCTTTGATTATAACATAGTAGGGCTTCTTAAACAAAACTAACATAATCCTTTCTAAAAGATAATCTTTTATCCTGGTATAATAAAATATATAAATATACAAGAAGGCCTTAAAACATAGAATGTTGCTGGAATCATGCAGTAGGAATGGACAGTACATGGTCACAAATAATATCTAACTCAACAGTAAACGTTGATCACATAAATATAGCCACCAGCATTTAGTAATGACACATAGCAGTTCTACTATTGCTCAGCGCGGACTTGGCAACTATTCCTTAAATTACATAGTTGTCACTGATATGAATTTAGATGCCATAAAATGTGGAACAGTAAGAACAATGACCAACCTCCAGTGGTTATTAGGTCAATGTAACACTTCACTTCTACACAGTTACTATACTGAACTCTCCTGGATTGATCAAATGGATGAGTGTCATCAGTGGGCTGTGGCTTGCTATGCACATAAAGCAGCTCTCAGTGGTGGCAGTCATCTTTTATTAACATCCTTTCAACTTTGTTTCCACCTGTATGGAAATAACCCGTGATTAGTCCCCAACTTCACGGGTTCTGTCACTGGCGGTTTTTCCTCCGCGGGCCGCCGAGAGCAGTCTGCATGAACATTTTCCGTTCGGTTTTCGGACTGAATGGGGGGGGGGGGGGGGGGGGGGGGGGGGGGGGGGGGGGGGGGGGGGGGGGGGGGGGGGGGGGAGGGGGGTGAATTTGGGAGGGGGGGGGGGGGGGGGGGGGGGTGAAAACCCGTGCATTAGTCCCCACTTCACGGGTTCTCCACCCGGCGGTTTTTCCTCCCGCGGGCCGCCCGCAGAGCATTCTGCATGCACATTCTTCCGTTCGGTTTTCGGACTGAATCTATGCATGTGAATGCGAAGGCGGAGGGCTTTTCTCCGCTCGGCACGGAGAAAAGCCGTCCCTCCCGCGGCCATGGGGACGGCCGCAAAACAGGGCAATCCGACCGGTATTTGTTCCTTACAGTGTAAACGCACCCTAAGGGGGTTACAGGTGGTTCTCTTGGATAAACTTCCTCTGCAGGTAAACTACCAGAAGCTGTATCACCTAGAACAACATAAAGCACAAGCCAGCAACTGCTTCTTCCCTGACCACCCCTTTTCTTCATACTTTTCCATCTACCCACCTCCATTACAGTGCTTCCCAGTGCCATTAAATCCCTGCAGTCTGGTAGAGGTAACCTCTGTCTTCAGTGCCTAATCATTGATGTCAGTGCACAGTGCTCAATCAAGAGCTGATGCTCTCACAACTCAGAGGCTTCAGCCCAACTGATGCCATGCTCTATCTAAACAATGGAGTGAACAAGGGAAGGGACACAGAAGGAAGTACAGATGCACATGTCACAGGCGGGACGGTGGATCCACTGGGTCAGCTGTGAGAGTTGTCGCTAACCATGCCAAGGAGCAAAGTCTAAGGAGACCCCGATTTACACCATAGTCCACTGCAAGGCAGGGTGGACTTAACTACAGGAAACTCCCAGGTATCCTGATGTTGTCACTCACAGTGATGGCCGATATGCCAACTAGGTTCTGAGTAACAGACAGAGATGTGGTTGTGGTACAAGCTGAAAAGGCAACTTTCTAGAAGGGTTAGAAATAAGACATGAGCTCAAAGCAGGCAGCAGGATGGCCCTTTAAATCAGAGAGGACAACTGCAAGTGCACAAGCCACACACCACAAGCCAGACTGTTTTATACAAGTCATTAGTGGTATACAAATGTAAGCTAATCTAATTAGCTCACTCCCAGCATAAGCTGACCTAGAAACTCACCACCTTACTTAAAAATCTATTCAAAATCATGATCAGATCACATATTAAAATAATTATACTTTTGTAATTACTTGACTGGGGAGTGGTCTGTAGGGAACCAAGAGAATAGTAAAACTTCAAATTAAATTTAAAAAAGAAAACAATTATATAGAGATTTTTGACATGTAAAATGAAATACAGTGATTATTGCACAAATACTAAGATTTTGTCATTCAATTTATTAGATTAAGACTGTCCATCCAGGTGTCCTTAAGCGAATAGTGAGCCCTATATCATAATATAACATAATGATACTCTTCAAAACAAAAGTTTTCTCTATATACACCCTATCCATAAAACCCTACCTAAACAGGACACCTGCCACAAAAGGGCGACGCTGTACTTCATCCTGGCAATTAAGTAGCAGGACGGAATTGCCCAGATGAATACAGCCCCCAAAACAATTATACGTGAATGCCTACCATTACACCAACACTTGCAAGTGAGGGGGAGGGGGTTATTCCAGGCCCCATGACCTAGACTGGCCTGGAATAACTGTCCGCCCCACTTTGCAAGTATTGCTCTAAGAACAGATAACATAGTCAAGCTAAAATTTGCATCTGTGAGTTCAAATGTCACAAAGTAAGTTATAGTAAGAAGAATTGTCATTACACTTATCATTAAAACAAAGTAATCCTATATAAAGTTTAAAGAAAAATAATACAAAATAAAAAAAATTTCTTTCATCAATATTCGAAGTTCCACTAAATTCCTTTCCTGCTTTATTATTAAATGTGTCTCAATGTTTTAGAGTGATTGTTTTTTGGGTATTGTCACGTTGGGTGCATGTTATACACATTTCACAGCTATCAAAGTATGTGCCTAGCTCCAACAGGGCTTTTCTCAGCTTCCAGAAGGATGCTCTCAGACAGAAGTGGCCACTGTGCTTAGAATGTCACAGAGTTGTTATCAGCAGGTTGTATCAGATATACAGAGAGACTGGAAGAGTCACAGAAAGGCAAAGAAGTGAACATCCTTTGGCTACCTCACACTGATGACCACTTCATTGTAAACAATGCCCTGCGGAACCAGATGATGAATGTCACACAAATCTAGGCACATTTAAGGTAGGTGAGAGGCAACCAAATGTTACGTCAGACCATTCATAACCATTTACATCAGCATGGTCTGTGTGCTAGAAAACAGACAAGACTAACTGACTGGTACCCGACCAAAGAACTCTCCTTGTTATCACCAGCATTGTTGGCAGCCATCATTTCTTCTCAGAGTGAATCGATTTTCATCACTGAGCAACACTGCGGACCACCTGTCCGTCGTCCAGCTTAGATGCTTCCTAGCCCAAGCCTGGTGGTGTGGTCAGGTTGTCTAGTATGCTGATGAAAACAGTTACAAATGCTCTGACGTGATACTTTTTTGCCTGTCACCTCTGGTAAATGTGCCCGGTTCCACAGGGCATTTTTTAAGTTAAGAGTTAAGTTTTAAGTTAAAGTTAAGAGATTGTTTCATTTAGCTCATTTTAAAACATTTTCAAACATTTTGGGTGTCATGTATGAAATTTGGCGTGTAAACGCCAAATTTCATGCACATAATAAAAGCCTAGAATGTGCTTGATTTATGAACCCACTCTACAGTGGGTCATTAATCAGGCGCATTCTAGCGCTAGTACATTTCTGGCTCAGGTATATCACTTTGAAAGTGGTATACCTGTTCCAGCTGTAATGCGCCTAGAAATGCCGTAGCGAAGCTATAAATATGTAGCTTCACGATGGTTCTAGGGATTAAAGTGAAGCGAACGGGGCTGATATCGGGCTGAAAAGATGCCAGATATCTGGCTCAGCCTCGTTCTTACATGCCGCCCTTGATGTTCATTCTGAAATTTCAATCAAAAGACAAAAGACAAATATCCTTAACTTTTTATGAGTAGTGTATAATGCAGCACACTGAGGACTTATAGTCAGAAGTTTACTTATTCAATTCTTTACTCCACTTGTATTCTGCTAAAAGGATCCAGTAGGAACTGCGTCTCCTATGGGGAACTCTGTTTTGGACTTTTTAGACAGTTTAATTTGGAGAGGCTGTGTTCTGACTTCTATGCCCAACACATAACCTTTAGACACTTTGGGTGACATGCATGATCGGCGCTGTGCCAGTTATCTGCCGTCAAAAACCTTTAGTAGACCTGTACTATACATGTGTAAACAGTCACACTCCAAACTTTGGCGCAAATTTTTAATGCACCAAAGATTTGGGATGTTGTGGGTCGTTTCACACAAACATTTGTAGAATTAGACAGATTTATGAATCTTTGATGCCAAATCTAGGCGCAGAACAGTTAGAACAGCCAGACCAAGTTATAGGTCTACTTGCCTCAGTCTTTATATCTCCCTTTGATATTTTCTACGCTAACTTGCACTTTTTCTGTGCTAAAGCAGGCAAACAGATTTTTTTCCTGTTTGAAAGCAGTTTATATTTACCTTTCACCCAACCTTAAACTTTGCATACCCTTTGTTTCCTAACTCAAGCTGAAAGCCTTGGGAGACAAGACCAAGGAGGTGTGGCTTCAAAGACTGCCTTGACAAAAGTCCAACCCCCTTGGCAATATGATTTTCTGAGCTCAACATAGTGCTGTATTCCTGTATCAAGACTAGAGATGGGCGAATTGATTCTAACGAAGTGGAAATTTCAGGAAAACTTTGATTCTGAACGAAGTCGAAGTTTGGGGTGATTCGCGGGAACAAAGCATGCTTTTGATTGATAAAATGGCTGCGAGCACATGGCGTTACATGGGGCAAAGAACTCTGGGAGGAAGAAGGGCATAGCCTGCATGACATGTGCAGAGATGAAGCCAATCAGAGACCGGCGGGATTCTGTGACGTCACCGCACTATATAAGTCTGGGCGCCATGCTCGCTCCTCACACTCTTCTCACTGTGCTGTGTAGGGAAGGTGCTGCCGCCGCTGCTGCTTTTATGATACCATAACTAAAGAACTCACTTTTATAAAGCGATTTTTGGGGGGTGTCACAGCTTGTCTCAGAGATTGCTTCTCTTACGTTCTAATTCTGATTTTGTGGGGTATTGGAACTGAAGTCCAGTGTGCGTCCAATCAGCTGCATATACATTTTAAATGCTATCTGCTCAGTTCTTGAGCACATTGAATATCCAAGGGTTATCTAAGCCTTTTTCCTGTTGTATTCAGTTAAAGAAAAAGCATTTTACAACCCAAAATACCACTTAATTTTTGGTTGCTCATTTTTTTGCGAAATTTTAGATCCAGGGTTAATTAAGCGTTGTTCTGCTGTTGTGGTCACTAAAAGAAACTTTCCTTTTCACCGCCAAAAAGAAATTTTGCCTGTAGCAATTCATATCCGAAGGTTAATTACAAGTTTTTCTGTTGTTGTGTTCCGTAAAATACACGCCGTTTCAACACGCTACAAAGCTGGTAATTGTTGGCAGCATATTTCTTTTGCGCAATTTACATCCAAGGGTTAACTAAGTATGTTTTCCCTGCAGTTGTACTTAGTAAAAGAAACGTTCTTTTCACCGCCAACAAAGAAATTTTGCCTGTAGCATAATTCATATCCAAAGGTTAATTAAGCCTGTTTGTGCTTTTATATTCAGTATTTCCTGGCCATTTGTGGAGTGCAATTTATATCCAAGGGTTACCCAAGCTTGTTAGTGGGTTCATTTGGAGTCAAATACAGGGTGTGTATTTATCTTATACAGATATCTTCATCAAACAGTGTACATTTTAGAACAAACAGTATGTCAGACAGAGAGGTGGCAGGCTCTTCACCTGCAAGTGGCAGTGGCACAAATTCCTGGAGCAGGCCCAGGTCGCAGCACAGCAAGGGGACGTCGCAGCAGGGGTCACTCGGTGAGGCCACAACTGCTGCTGTCATCTAGCGGCTGTGTGTTGTTCAGCAACCCAATGGGTTTTTGATTGGGTTTACTAGGTCATACCACTTCCTCCCAGATGACATCTGACAACCCCAGCCAAAAGTCGGTGGGAACTCAGACACAACCCTTAGTTGGCATGGCCCGTGAGCGGGTCCCGCGGCCCTCACCTGTCCCTCAACCCGCCTCTGTCCCATCCAGTTCCCTCAGCCAGAGATCTACTATGTGGTCTGGGCTCAGTGCCACTATACAGCGAGGATGAGGACAGTCAGCAGCTACTTGGCAGCGAAGAAATGGGGACAATATCCCCTGCTTCTTGCAGGAGGTGGCAAATTATAGATGTGGAGAGTGGCATGGGAGGTCATGTTGTGAGAGGTCAGACTCTGCATACCAAGACCGGTGATGAGGACAGCAGTGACGATGAAACACAAATCGATGATGATGTAGCCAACTGACCTTGGGAGCCGTGTGAAGCAAGGGCTTCATCATCGATAGGAAAAGAGGGCGTCAGCTTGCGCTAGGCAGCGGCGCAGCCAGCACGTGGGTTGTGTGGCCGTGAGTCAGCAGGGTAGCAGCAGTGGGAGGTCAGGAGCCGAGCGGCCACAGGGTAGAAAACCCGCTTCGCAGG
Organism: Phyllomedusa bahiana; assembly: GCA_025379985.1. Taxonomy (NCBI): domain Eukaryota; kingdom Metazoa; phylum Chordata; class Amphibia; order Anura; family Hylidae; genus Phyllomedusa; species Phyllomedusa bahiana. The sequence goes on from JAODAL010022788.1 coordinate 47,270, forward strand.
TCCAAGAAAGTAGCGGCACAGGGGCTCAGCGAGGCAGCGGCGGTAGTAGTCACTCAGTGCGGAGCGTTGGCGGTAAAATCAGCTACTCGGCGGTGTGGCAGTTCTTTGCTAAGACACCGGAGGAGCCGAATATTGATATATGTAGAATCTGTGGGCAGAAAGTGAAGCGTGGCCAGGGAACTAATGTTGGCACCACGGCCCTGCGTCAACACATGCAGCGTTACCATCCGGTGGCCTGGGAGAAACGTGGCTCAGATGCGGTGGTCCATCCAGCCGCCACAGCAACAGCAGCAGCGCCCAGTGGCACGCATGCCATTGCAGCCAGTCAAGGCTCCACCACCTCTGCAGAAGGGAGTTGTTTCTCTTTGCCATCATCTCTCGGTCCAGATGCACTCTGCCACCCCAGTTAGAAGATCCGCTGGACTACTGGGCAGCCAAACTGGATGTGTGGCCGCAACTTGCCGAGTTTGCAGTGAAGAAGCTGTCCTGCCCGGCCAGTAGTGTGGCATCAGAGCGGGTGTTCAATGCGGCGGGGCCATCGTTACCCCAAGGAGAACCCGCTTGTCCACGGGAAATGTGGAACGACTGAGCTTTGTCAAGATGAAGCAGGCGTGGATCGGCCAGGATTTCCACACACCAATGCCTTAGGCGTCAGACTACATCAGCCATGACGCCTCACCCAAACTGTGAGAAATGAGTCTGGGTTAAAACTACCTGCCTCAGCCACTATTCTGATGCCACCACCCGCCTGATGCCACACATCTGCTGACAGTTTCTCCATCTGCCTACCACCATCTTTACCATGGACTGGTATTTCCACCCACCTCCACACTCTGTCATTGTGCCACTCTATGACCTCATGCCACTGCTGCTGTTGCTGGTGCCGTGACCTCCACACTGTGTCATTGTGCCACTCTCTGACCTCATGCTGCTGTTGTTGCTGCTGCGGTCACCTCCACACCGTGTCATTGTGCCACTCTCTGACCTCATGCTACTGCTCTTGCCATCACCTCCACTCTGTCATTGTGCCACTCTGTGGCCTACTCCTGTTGGTGCCACCTCCACACTCTGTCATTGTGCCACTCTCTGGCCTACTACTGTTTTTGCTACCTCCAGAATGTCATTGTGCCACTGTCTGACCTCATGCTGCTGTTGTGGCTGCTGCTGTTCCCTCCACACTGTGTCATTGTGCCAGTCTCTGACCACATGCTGCTGCTGCCGTCACCTCCACTCTCTGTCATTGTGCCACTCTGTGGCCTATTCCTGTTTTTGCCTCCTCCAGAATGTCATTGTGCCACTGTCTGACCTCATGCTGCTGCTGCCGTGACCTCCACACTGTATCATTGTTCCACTCTGTGGCCTACTCCTTTTTTAGCCACCTCCAGAATGTCATTGTGCCACTCTCAGACCTCATGCTGCTGCTGCCGTCACCTCCACTCTCTGTCATTGTGCCACTCTGTGGCCTACTCCTGTTTTTGCCACCTCCATAAAGTCATTGTGCCACTGCCTGACCTCATGCTGCTGCTGCCGTGATCTACGCACTCTGTGTCATTGTGCCACTCTGTGGCCTACTCCTGTTTTTGCCACCTCCAGAATGTCATTGTGCCACTGTCTGACCTCATGCTGTTGCTGCCGTAACCTCCACACTCTGTCATTGTGCCACTCTGTGGCCTACTCCTGTTTTTGCCACCTCCAGAATGTCATTGTGCCACTCTCTAACCTCATGCTGCTGTGGCTGCCGCCGTCACCTCCACACTCTGTCACTGATGTTGTTACCTGAGCCCTCAGCTTGTTTTTTTTCCAGCTGTCGCTGCCATGACTTTATCAGGTTACATTCCCAATTGAGTTTTTTGGTCAGTTTTGCCCTCTTAAGTGCCCAGGGAATTTTATAGTGAAGCGATTCTAAGAGCGGCGGCAGTCATGTGCGTGTCATATTAAAACACAACATTGTATGAAGACCAAACCAAGCTCCCTCTGCATATTTAATCATGACACAACGTTCTACAGCACCCTGCAGGCTCTGTGCAGCCTGGAAATAGCTGTTTTTTAACGCGATTCGTCCCGAAGCAATTCGGACCGAAACGAATTTTGACGGAGAATTCGGCAGTCACCGAATCGAATTTTTGAGAAATTCGCCCATTTCAAATCAAGACATACAGAATTCTGAGCTTTCGGTCATCAAATAACTAAGGCAGAAATAAGTTTAGTAAAAGTATATTACAAGTACCAAACTGTGGGAGAGGTATTATTTAGAAAATGTTTTCCTTCATCGGACAGTGCCTTTAATGTCACTTTTCAAACAGCTCCGTGTTCCTTACAAGCTATGGGCACTAAGTAAGAACTTTCCATGTTTTTTCTAAAGTTGTAAACAATTCTTGCATCACAGGTTTAATTCTTTGTCAGAGCATTGGAAGACATAGATGTTTGTCCTGAATTGTATGGACTATACTGTATATACATTGAATCGTTTTCTATAAAGTTTGAAATTATTAAGGACTGAGTCTTTATTATCAGGATCACCTTTAATGTCACTAACATTCTCCCATGCATTTTAAAAAATTAAAAATGTTAGCAACATATTGAAGCACTGAATGTGATGTCAAGATCCAGTCATTTGTTAACAGTATATAAAATTACTAGAAACAGACAGAGGAAGGCATCCAGGAATCCCTTAATAACACCTTCTATAATAACCCCAGGTGTAAGATTAAACCCAGACCAATGAAAGCCATGTATGTCACAGTAATGTACTAGACGCGGGGGGGTGGATATAAAAAAAAAAAAAAATCACAGATACTGCGTTTCCCTGTTAGCAGTTCTATACATATGGACCGTCTTCATAATATGCTGCTAATGTTTAAAGGGGTTGTCACACTATAAGGATTGCTTTTTATATTAAAGATCTTGCGAAAACAAGTACAGTAATTTTGCAATATGTGTCCATTAACAGTGTCCTACCTATTCCTAGATATCCCCTCTTGTATGGGCTGCATCAGCTGCTCAGGTCGCTATAGCTACAGACCTGTTAGTTCTCTCCTTATAGGCTACCACTGCTGGTCGCTATAGCTACAGACCTGGTGTCCTCAGTAGCTTGTCACAGCAGGACAGTAGAAGCCAGTAAAGCTATTAAACACGCCCTTGAATTCAAAAATGAAACTGAGAAAACAGGACTGAGGTAAAAGAAATAGATGTAGTGAGACAACCCCTTTAAATAATGAGATGACAACTGTAGAATCTCAAGATTTAGACACAGAAGTTGACATGTATGAAAACTGGCGCAGACTAGACAATTGGGGCAACATATATGAACGAGGTTGCGCCAGGTTTCTGATGTGAGTAGAGCCCAAAAACATGGTATAGCCTTGTTCTGTAGATGTATGAACAGTTGTACGCCTACCGTTGATGCATTTTGCGCCAGGCTTGACACTTTTGAATGCACCAAAGATGTGGGGGCGTGTTGCACCAGATCCATAGGAGTAGACACATATATGAATCAAAAAAATAAGCGCAGAACTGTCAGAACAGCCAGACCAAGTTAAAATTAGTCTGAGGCCAAAGTTTTCATAGACGAACTAGATTTGCCTTTAGTGCAAAGAAAATATAAATTATTTCTCAACTTACACTACTAAAATAATTAAAAGTAATTTATGGAAATTATCAGACTATATAAAATGAATAATCTAAAGTTAATATTAAGATATATAATATCTAAAAAAATGTATTATAAAAAAGGAAAAATGTAAAGATGTATGAGCTCCGTGTATTCAAACTTATCTGTTTATCAGTCTAGATTAGCTAAATTACTTTCTCCGCTACCTGTGTGATTATGTCACTCCCTGCTATCAGATAGAACAAACAGCAGGGGAGAAGGAGTACACAGGTTGGTCACTTGGGGAACTAGATAGAGCCAGGAAGGTGATAAAATCACTTGTAGCTCCTTAACAAAAAAAATTAACAAACCAATATATTTGAAAAACATATTAATTTAGTGTTCCCTACATTTTGAAAGCTATTATTTGTAGTGAGACAACCCCTTTAATTTTCTATTATTTAATTAAACATTAATTTATAAGATTAGACACATTTATGGATGTATCTCAACAGAATGTAGTGTATAAATGTTGCACAAATGTCGTACTAAATATCGTAGCAATTCCAAACTGGAGAGACAAGTTTTAGCAGACATTTTGGCGCCTGTTTTTGTCTCATAATGGAAACATAAAGTGCTGTGAGACATTTTCATACATACTGACAAATGCTACACTAACCTACTGAGAAGTACAAGGGCAACAGGTATGAACTTGCCGCAGACAGGCCAGTTCTAAATAGCTTTAACCCCTTAATGACCGTGCACCATTTTTTGGCGTCAGCTGGTGCAGGGCGTTCGTCTGCAGCGACGTCTTTTGGCGTCACTGTAGACTTCGGGGTTTGCCCTGGTCCCAGAACATCGCCTGCGAGCACTGGGGAGCAGAGGAAACCTCCGCATCCCGGTGCTTTAACCCTTTGATTGTGGCGGTGCGTGACCGCAGCGCAATCAAAGGGTTTCCCTGCTCTGTCGGGTAGTTGGAACACCCGGTGATCCGACAGAGCTCGGGGAATGGCTGCACAGTCAGCCCTGGGGACCTAGAGTAGCCCCAGAGCTGTCTGTGTATGAAGCCAGTGACCAGGACACACTGTGTGCTGTCCTGATCACTGCCTGTGTCAGACTGACACAGATTATAATGTATTAGCATATATGAATGTGCTAATGCATTACCAAGTGTTAAAAAAATAAATAAATAAATATATATATATATATAATATATATAAATATATATATATATATATATATACATATATATATATATATATAAAATATATATATATATATATATATATATATATATATATATATATATATAATATAATATATATATATAAACAGTTCTCCTTTCAGGGGATTTAAAAAAAAGTAAAAAATATAAAAAGTGTTAAAAAATGAATAAAAAATAAATAAATAAAATAAATATTTAATAAAAATAATTGTGTATACATTACACAAAAAAAACCTACACATATTAGGTATCCACACGACCGTAAATAACCTGTAGAATTAATCTAACAAGTTTTCTAAGTGTGAAATGTGAATGGTGTAAAAAAAATGTAAAAAACTAAACAATTTTTTTTGAAAATTCTGCAATTATTTATAAGTGAACTTAAACTATTCCACCATAAAGTACAACTTGTCTCAAATAAAACGAGGCCTAATCCAACTGCGTCATTGAAAAAATAAAAAAGTTACAACTGTTGAAACGCAAGTCAAAAACTAAAAAAAATGTTGTGGTCATTAACTACTTTTCAGGCCTGGGGTTTAAGGGGTTAAGGCAGTGTAGAATGCACCAATATATATGAACATGTCCTACTGTGGTTCATATATTTGGCACATCATAAGTGTAATCCTGGTGCAAAGCCTATCTGTGCCGCATAGTAAGCACAACGGTTGGTGCACAAAAGAAGACTCCACTGAATTCCTATCATGCTTACTGATGTTACTTATTAAACTATATTAAAAATAATTTCCCATTAATATAAAATAATCTAATGTAAAGATGTGAACATAGGTTTATCATTAGCGAATAAAAAAGCATTTACTTAAATTTAAATATATACTGCACTCATAAGATTGCTGATTAGAAATGTTTTTGAATGATAGGTATAGCTTTATTTTGAATATCTTCCTATAAATGACCATGTTTGAAAGATGGTTCTTTTGACAAAATATATATATTTCAGTATTTACTTGTATTCATTTTTCTCAGTATTCACGTGTTAGCTGTTATGTGACACTGCTTTATTAGAGCATACTGTGGCTGCTGTTATTAACCAAGCTTAGGCTCGGTTAAAATCTTTGTTGGAGGTTCTGTTCGGAACCTGTCGCTGATTCCATAAAAAAATTACAAAAGATAGCACAGTATGCAGCACTATTTTTCCTGTTAAAATGACAGACACCATGATGGAAACCCAATGGACTCCATTAACTGCGTTGTTGGTGTCTGTCATTTAATGGTTCTGGTGTCACCTCTGTGAAGGAGATTCCATACAGAACCTTTAACAGAGATGTAAGCTTTGCTTTATATTACAGAATAGCTTTATTCAATTGACTGCTATGTAAACACACAATCCTATCTCACTAGGAAGGTAGGTCATGGACAACTGATTTTTATTATAGTGAAAGTATAATGACCACAAATTGTATGCAGATAAATCACCAGTGAGAAGAAGCTTATAAACTACACAAATGAGCCTATAAATTGGGAGTTCTCAAGCATTCAGGTGCAAATATGTTTGGTTGTATAAGATCAAGCGATGAGTTTGTACTGTAATTCTCAAATTTGTATGAACAAGACCTGTGTATGAACTGAGTCATAGGATTTAATCCATGAGTTATTTTGTTTTTGTTGCAGAACTTGATGTACCCAAAGAGCAACCATCTGTAGAAACACCAAAAAAAGGTACTCAATACAATTGGACTTAGCAACCTGAATTGGTAAACAAGATAAAATGTACCCTACATGCCTTTTTCACATCTCCATGAGATGGTTTATTTTTTCAATGTAACTGTCAAAATTAAACTTCATCATATATAGTTTGCACATTATTTTAAGGATAAATCACATAGGGACTATCACTACATAATTGGGGATTACCGTATTTTTCGGACTTTAAGACGCACCGGACTATAAGACACACCTAGGTTTTAGAAGGGGTAATTAGGAAGAAAAAAATGTAAGCAAAAAGTGTGGACTGAAGTGTAGGTTTTTGTTTTTTAGATAGATGCTACTTTTTGATCACTTTTTATTCCAATTTTTTGGGATATTAAATGCCCAAAAAAACAAAATTTTTGGATTTTTTTTCTTCTCCGGTGTTCAGTGTACAAGATAAATGATGTTATATTTTAATAGATCGGACTTTTACGGATGTGGCGATACCAAATATTTGTAACTTTTTTATTTTATTATTTGTAAAACAACAAAAGGCGGTGATTTAAACTTATAATTTTTAAAAATTGTCTTTTTTTTTTATGTATTACTTAGTCCCCCTAGGGTACTTGACCACTAGGGGGCACACTTCCTTTTCCTATATACAACAATACTATTGTACTGCTGTACATAGGATTTTTCACCCTTAGGCAGGGTGTAATAGGTGCACATACAAAGCAGCTGTGGAAGACTGTATGAGGGTTCCTGCTGCCATGGCATTCAATCACCCCCCTGCAATTGCATTGCAGGGGAGTGATCAGACAGAGGAGTGGTGCACAGCACTGCTCCTCATTTAGCAGGCTGCAGAGGGGTTAAGAGCAGGGATGGAGCAGGCTCCAACCCTGCTGCTAGCAGCAGCCGCCGCTGCCCGCACTTGAGCTGCTGCCACTGCCCGCAGCGAGTGCTCGCTGCCCAGACTAAATAATCTTATGCAGGCAGGAGACTGGAGTGCCGCGATGCTGTGGAAAGCTGGTGGAGGGGTTTAACCCTTTAGGCTAGGTTCACACGGCTTAAATACAGGGTGTAATTACGCCCCGCAATTACGCCGTGTGGCCGGGGGCGGGGCGGCGGCGGGATCGGGAGGCCGGCACCTCGCCGGCCCATAGACTTGCATTACCAGCGGCGTGTGTACGCCGCTAGTAATTCACATGTCAATTATCTCCCCCCTCGGCGGATTCGCCGAGCAGGGAGAGGAGACGTAATCCATAGTTCCCTATGAGAACTGTGGATTATCGTAATGACTTGGACGTATTCCAGCCGTAATTTGCGCACTCCAGCGCGTAATTACGGACTGAAATACGTCCAATTTTAAGCCGTGTGAACATAGCTTTCAGACCCCGCCACCGGCGTCCCACAGCATCGCAGCATTCCAGTCTCCTGCCGGCCTGAGAGTATATTCGGACCATAAGACGCACCCTTGTTTTCCCCCCAAATTTGGGGGAAAACAGGTGCATCTTATAGTCCGAAAAATACAGTATTCACATCTATGTTTATGTTTATACTCACATATATTTCTAAATTGCTTCAAATAGGTATTACAACATATATAACAACATACCTGAAACTAAGGTTGCTGGTTCAACCTAATCCAAGTTTTAGAAGTAATGGCAGAAAAATCGGGCAGCTAATTAATGGCTTTTTTTCCATACAGGAAAAGAGAAGTGTGTATACTGATTGCATACAATCCCCTTTTCTTGACTGGAAAAAGGCTGGCGATTGGTCATACAAATTTCCAGGCATTACTGGCAAAATTCAGATTGGGCTGAACTGGCCTCACCCAAATCCAAAGCGCAATATAACGCCCGACAATATCCATACATTTTATTTGTGGGGTAGAATAGTGTAGACTGCAATGCAATTCTATTCCACAACTAAAACATAAACTGCTGTTCAACAATCCATTTGCAGTGAAGACTATGCTTAGTCTATTGTTAGTATGGCTATATCACGACAATGCCATGGTATCTTTGTGAATACATTTTTGTTGTTAGTGGAACAAATATTCGTCACATGTATGAAAACTGTCTAGGTCTAAAATTCACTCTGTTACCCATAGCAACCGATCAGAGCACCCCTCTCATTTTTCCAGAGCAATATATGAAATTAAAGGGGTGCTCTTATAGGCTGCTATGGACAAAAAAAGTGAGTTTTAGAGCTAGACAGTTTTCATATATGTGACCCTACATGTGCACAATGTAGACCCGACTATGTATTTGAACATACATATGTAAGTCCATGATCGGGCTATACAATTCTATCGGGCAACCAAATGTATATGGTTTGTGCATCAGACACAAAAGTGTGGTAGACACTGCTTTTATGTGTAATGCAAAAAGCGTATGCATTCAGTAAATAAGCAATTCAGACCATGTTTGCTCTATTGTCCCATCACAGCCAAGCCACGGTATCCGTGAGATATGTTTTTCATAGTATCCCAACAGAGAGCATGAAAGGAGGGCAGAAACCTGATGTAAATGGAGTCTTAGAGAGTATTAGTCTATTGGTAATACTCTGTTAGTTACCATTCAGTGTAAGTACTGTAAAACATACACAGACAATGCTGGATTGCATAATGAGAAAGACAGGAAGGAAAGGTCTCTCTTCAGACCCCAAGGATTTATTGGAAATAGTTAGATTTAAAAAATAAGATAATATAAAAAAATATATAACTACAATATCTATCTAATAGTGTTTACAATGTAAAATATCTTTCTCTACAGCAAAGATTTTGAGAAGAAAGAAACCAAGTATGTCTACAAAGCACATTGATATTCAGCATAATTACAGCTGAATGCTTATGCCTTACTAACAAAGCTTTGCTGAGTTATCATCCCATTTGCCACTTGTTTAAATCAAAGCGGACTGACAGTCATAAGGGAGAAAAGGTCATGGCCCATGCATCACCATATTTGCCAACCCTCTAATTTTTTCTGGACTTTTTCTGGACAGGACTCAAAGGTGGAGTTTATGTAATTCTGCCTCAATAACATGAGTGTCCTGGGCAGATTGGGGGCATTTCCAGGCAGAACCAAGATATTCCTGGGGTGCAGCTAAAATGCCCAAATAATGGCAGACAAAAGGTTGGCTACTATGTGTATCATCCATGATGTTGTGTCTTATTCTCCAACCTGCAAAAAAAATCATAATAACTTGTAATATATACACTACTAAAAGACCTCACTGGTATCCTGGCACAAGTTCTCTGGTGCTTTGTTGAGCTTCCTGGACTCCAGGGATGCTACCTCCATAGTGGCATCACATCCAGTCACTGCAGATAATCAATCACTGAACAAGTTTCTGAATATTCAGTCTTATCTTTAAATTACATGCTCTTATATTAATATGCACAATTTAGGAACATCCTTAAGCATTGACAACATCATCCACTTAGAACTTGTATAACCTGAATAACCAAGTATAAAAAGCCAAACAATGCTGGGTAAACATTATAGCATGTAGCAACATAGTCGTAATAATAAAAGATCAATTTTGTGCTTTTTTCAGCTTGTTAAAAACAAATTTAAGTTTCCTGCACTTTTGCGGTAGCAAGTAAAATCATAGCAAAGAACAACTCTCCGAATTTAATTACAATAATTTATTTAGGCATGAACTAAATCATAGGATTTACAAGTTGTTTTATTTCTGTTGCAGAACCTGAAGTACCCAAAGAGACGCCATCTGAAGTAGCGCTAAAAAAAGGTACGGTATAGCAATTGGATTTAGCAACCTGAATTGTTAAACAAGATATTACTCTTCCTATGTGCCTTACAAATCGTTTTTACATTTAGGCAATATTCACACGGCTTATTGCCGACGTAATTGTGTGGACGGATTTCGCCCCGCAATTACGCCGGCTGCCGTGCAGCGTACACGCCGTAAATAATGTGCATGTCACTTTCTCCCCCTTGGCGTATTCGCCGAGCGGGGAGAAGAGATGGAATCCATAGTTATCTATGAGAACTGTGGATTACCATAATGACTGGAACGGATTCCAGCCGTACTGCAGCGCAAATACGGCGCGCAGTACGGCTGAAATCGGCGCCCAAATAAGCCGTGTGAACGAGGCCTTACATTAAAAATCATTACAATTCATTTTGCATTATAGTCAGATTTCAGAAATCCTTGTTATACTTTCAACTTCATCATATATAAATTGCACATTATTTTAAACAAAAGCAGGATAAACAGTGACTATCTCTACATTATTAGGATATATTCACATAGATATTTGTGTATATACTTCACAAATATTTCTAAATAGAATCAATTAGGTATTGAAACACAGGGGCGTAACTAGAATTCATAGGGCCCTATAGGAAAATGAGATGGGGCCCCACCACCTAAAGAGAGTAAACATCAACAGCATAAATAGTAATACTTAAAGGTATAAATAAGGGTATGTTCACACGGCATGTTGAATCTGTGTTTACATACATTTATAGATGACTCCGTGTTTCTGACCCTAAACAGACCAAAAAACACATCTAACAATGTGCAGTGTGATTTACATTGCTTTCAATGTAAAACATGCATCAGCGTTCAGACGAGTGATCGCCGATGTGTTTACTTGCATTTTTCTGATGCGTCTTTCAGATCCATTCAAAGCATTGACATGTCAATTCTTGATCCGAAAGATGCAGCAGACGCCCTATTTAAAACTATAGGCTGTGTTTCTGTTGCAAACCAAAATGAAGCCAAACACGCACCTGCATGTTGGATGTGTGTTGGATGCGTTTTGGATGCGATTTAAGCAGTGATTTTGGATGCATTTTTCGGATCCAAAACAGATCCAAAATCGGATTCAACATGCCATGTGAACATACCCTAATACTTTCATATATCTTGGAACCCACATAGCAGTAGTATATAGCAGAAAGCCACTAACTTGTTCCTTAAAGTAAGTAACAATATTCTTGTACCTGAGTGGCCCCTTCAAATTCTGGGCCCCACAGCAGTCACTATGACTCTTATTGCTATAGTTACACCCATATCGAGACATGTATAACACCATACTTGAGATGAGCATTGCTGATGCAGTCTAATGCAAATTTTGTCAGCAATGGTGGAAAAATTTACTAATCACTGACTTTTTATTCAAGATAGGAAAAGAGAAGTATATTGATTAGTTGCATACACTTTGGCTGGTGATTGGTTGCACAATTTTCCCTTTATCACTGGCAGAATTCTATTCCGCAAAAATAACATACTGCTGTAAAACAGGCCAAATAAAGTGAAAACATTGCTTCGTCTGTTGTGGGTTATGTTGTGTTAAAAGTCCACAATAAAGACCTGATTATGTATTTGAACGCAGCCTTAGCCCTTAGGGTAATAGAATTTTACAGTAGTAAATATGTGTTGAATGGAATGTATCATAAAAATACATACCGTTTAAGTAAATTTTTCATTTGATTTTTTTGTTTTTATTATTGACTTAACAATTTATCTAAAAATTCTAGATCTTTCCGTTTTCACTGGAGAACAAACAATATGCAGACATTTGCTATTTTCTGCAGCTCAGTAGACCAGACTTGAGTCAGCAGATTTATCTCAGCACAACTAGAGAGGAAGAGATATGATATATATGATGATAGGTAACAGCTATTTTGTACTGGCAAAATATTAACAATATATTTCCAGATAAAGGTCTGTACGCAGCATCTTCCCTGCCACTCCCTGATTTCTGGGGAAGTAGCTGAACTCACTTCCTGGATAGTATATTAGTCTATCTTCATTACTCTATTAATTCCCATTGCTAGCACCAAAGTAAAATAAGATGTGTATGATATATATATATATATATACTATATATATATATAATATATATATATATATATATATATATATATATAATATATATATATTATATATTATAATATATATATATAAAATTAATTCCTTTCATCTTCATATTTCTTTGAATTTTTATTAAAAATAATTCTAAATTAATGACATTTCAATGTGATATAATACATTAAAATATTTATATAGTAGTTTTTTACAATTTAAAATATTTTTCTCTACAGCAAAGATTTTAAGAAGGAAGAAACCAAGTATGTCTACAAAGCACATTGATATTCAGCGTAATTACAGCTGAGTGCTTATGCCTTACTAACAAAGCTTTGCAGAGCTATCTTCCCATTTGCCATCTGTTTAAATCAAAGCAGAATGACAGTCAACAGGGTCCCCGGAAAGCAAAGGTCACCCTACTTGCTAACCCTTCCATTCCTTCCTGAAGTCTCCCAGAAACTGTGGTATAAAAGGGGAGAGGTTAATGCAAATTTTACCCCCAAAAAGGGTGCGTCCAGTTGGATTGGAGGCAATCACGGGAAGATCGGGGGCATATCCAGGGGTTTGGCTTTAAATTGTCCAGAATCAGGAAACAAAAGGCTGGCTATTATATGTATCAAAGGGTAAATATCACAAAAGTATATAATATAACATATTGTTATATTTACCCTCTGAGGTTTTTGGGCTATATAATTATCCATGTTTCAGTGACATATTGTTCTCATCACCCAACCTGCGAAAAATAATCTGTAATATATGCACTCTTTGAAGACCTCTCTGGTATCCTGCCACCAGTCCTCTTTGCTTTGGTGATGCTACTTCTTTAGTGACATCACATATAATGTACTACATCTCTTGCTAATGAACAATTTATGAGCAATTTTCTGAAGAGTCAGTCTCATCTGATTTAAATTTCATGCTATTTCTCTCAAAGTTAGATACACAAATAAGGAACATCTCTTAGCATTGACAACATCATGTACTCAGAGCTTGTACCCTGAATAGCCAGATATAAAATGGCAAACAATGCTGGGTAAACATGATAGCATTTAGTAATGTAGTAGTAGTAGGCATGCTGTTTGGCTACAGGAAATGGGAAATTATATTTCTTATCATTTAATAATAATACATTATTAATTTGACATTTTTTTTCAGGTTCTATAAACAAGCTTCGATTTCCTGTACTTTTCCGGTAGCAAGTAGAATCATAGCAAGGAACACCTATGTGAATTTGATTACAGAAACACTTTTCTGTCATTTCCATGGAAATAATGAAATGAATAATTGAACATTTGTGATCGAGTATGGCAAGCACATTTTGTAATATAAGCAGCTGTTTAGTTGGCCCTGTCTGGCATTGCTTGCGGCTCTTTCAAATAGCATAAAGCTGATCAAGTTGTAGAGGATATTCATCTCCCTTTTAATTATTAGATATTATTCTCTTCTTGTTGAAATTGTTTTGTGATGAACAGTTTTATTATTATTATTATTGCTGCTGCATAGTTATGAAGTACAGAGGAAATAAAGGCATGTCTATGAAGTTTAACCAAGCTTACTTTCTTCTATAATATTCTTTTTGTCGTGTCTTAGTCATAAAGCAAACAACTCCACCATTGCTGTAGGCAATCTTTAACACCTTTTATTCATCACAGAACAGTGCCTTAAACTTGACTTTCATTTTTACAAAATGAAAACAAATAAACCAAGGTATAAGGCGCCCTAGGAATTTTAAAATCTACAAAGCCCCTCGTGTAATGGTTACCATTAGTACTGTATTTCCTATATATTTAATGGTTTAACTGTACCCTGTGTATAATCTATCACATATACACATATAGTCTTCTTAACTTATTATTCTAGTATAGTGATTCACTAACGAAAACACAGACATCTACCGTTGACACAAATGCGATGTTACTATAACCAATTTTCCAGTGAACCCCCATTTAAATTTGACTATACAGCAACCTTCTAATAGTTAATAACTAAACCAGTAATTTAACTCTAGAGCATTATTATAGATGCCCATTGTTATTAACCAGCAAAACAAGTAGCTCAGGCCTTAAGCACTGTCGTTGTCACTTCAACAATGGAATATTAGTGACACCAATGTCACTTAGAGCTTTATGTATGAAAACTGTCTAGCAGTAAGACTATCTTTGTTGCCCATAGCATCCAATCAGAGCTCAGCTTTTATTTAATATTGTGCCCTGGAAAAATAAAAGCTGAGCTCTGATTGATTGCTATCAGCAACACAGACAATCTTACCGCTAGACAGTTTTCATACATGTGGCCCTTAGCAACTTAGTTCAAAAATTAGAAAAAAAGGATGACATATATGAATGGGTCAGTTTCGCTTTTCTGGCATTAAATGCCGCAAAAGTGACTGTACCACTTTTTTCCCTATATATGGTCCGTCATTCGGGCATGTTTGGTGCACTGTGCACCAGACCCAACACTTTGTAATGCACCAAACATGCGGGGGCGTTCTGGAGGCTCTGTGGTTCTGTGGTTGCACCACATTTGTAATATTAAACACATTTCTGACCATGGGATGGCAAAACGCAATGCATAACTGCTTGAACAGCCAGACCAATTTAAATGTGGTCTGCCTGAGCTTGAATGGAACTAGATCTGCCATTAGGGCAAAAAATGTCCCTTTCTCAACTTATACCAGTAAAATAATAAGAAGTAATTTATGATAATTATCAAACTATATAAAATTAAATTACATAAATTTAATAATAAATAATATAATATAAAATAAATAAAATTTTATAATATCCCAAAAATATAAAATTATTTCCTATAAGATGTATTTCAAATTAATGTAATCTAAGCTTAATTTTAAATGAAATAATACAAATTAATGAAACCAATATAGCATCTATCATAAATCCTGTTCTCATTAATGTGGCAGCCATTATCATATTCTGACATTCATTTATACATATGTTAGGCACATTACTAATGTGCCAAAGTTCAGTGGCACGCCAAACATATACGCTAGGTGCCTCGAACCTCAGGCGCCATATATGAGAGTACATTCACCACTTTCATATATTCAGGCACATTATACACTGAAAAAAAGATGCAAAAATTGTGTAGCGACACCAGTGAGATAGAGCAGAGTATACTCAGCAACTCTAGCTAGGTTTAATGTCTAAGATGCTGTTAGACATTAAACATAGAGTTGCTACATATACTCGGTTCTGTCACACTTTTTTTAAACTTGTTTTAATTGTTTTTATTTTGTAAAAATAAAAGTTAAGTTTTAGGCACTGTTCTGTGATCAATAAAAGGGGTTAAAGTTTGTGTGTGGCAAATTGTAGAGTTGTTCATATATACACCCCACCATCACAGACAGGTCATGTTTTTGAATGTTGTTTAGTCTTTAGTCAGAAGGCAAACCATTCTGTTACATTTACCAATGGAAAAGGCAAAATCTATAAAGCAAATGGTTATATTGATTTATTTCTCTTTTTCGACAGAAGAACCAGAGCCTTCACCAGTTAAAGGTATGAAGAATGGGCGAAATTAACTGTTTTCAAATGCATTGGATTCCTTGCAGAAATTGCACAAAAAACTTTTTGGACACAAGTGTGTAGAAAGAATGGTTTCTCTAAGTGAAGTCCTAAAATGTGTCAGATTTGTAAATGACATGCTGCATGGTTAATGGGGTTTTGCCATGATAGACATTGATCACTTATTCACAGGATAGGTGATAAATGCCTGATTATGTGGGACTCCACTGCTGGGACCCACATAATCACTAAATCAGGGGCCCCAAGTCCTGAGCAAGGTATGAGCAAGTCCACTGCTGCTCCATCCAAAGTCTATGAGACTAATGAAGAAAGCCAAGTAAAGGGCATGTGCACTGCTACTCTATTCAAAGTCCATGAGACTGATGAAGGTAGCCAAGTACAGAACATGTGCTCTATTCAAAGTTTTGGAAGATGAAGTAGAGAATACAAACCCTTGCACTGCTGCTCCACTCAAAGTCTATGAGACTGATGAAATGGAGTACGAACCTTACTGCTGTCCCTAAAAGTTTGAGTTGTGATAAAGTAGAACCTTGACGCTGCTCCCCTCAAATTTTTGAGACTGATGGTAGGAGTAAGAACCTTGCACTGCTGCTTTTATCCAAAATCTATAGACGATTGGGTAGAGAGT
This sequence comes from Phyllomedusa bahiana, assembly GCA_025379985.1. Classification (NCBI taxonomy): domain Eukaryota; kingdom Metazoa; phylum Chordata; class Amphibia; order Anura; family Hylidae; genus Phyllomedusa; species Phyllomedusa bahiana. The sequence continues at coordinate 63,748 of JAODAL010022788.1, forward strand.
CAGAACCTTGATGCGTCCCTCCAAAAATTTTGAGACGATTAGTAGGAGTAAAAACCCTTTACTGCTGCTATCCCAAAAATCTATGAGACTGATTTAGTAGGAGTACAGAACATGTGCACTGCTGCTCCATTCCAAAAATCTATGAGATATTTAGTAGCCAAGTCAGAACTTTTAAAACTGCCATCCAAAAGTCTATGAACGATTTTTGTAGCGAGTTAAAAAGA
>JAODAL010022789.1:0-63970 GCA_025379985.1 Phyllomedusa bahiana
CCATACAAGTGGTACAGAGGTTAGTGACATAGCCTGCTCCATGCCCCATACACATAGGGTTAGCAGAGGTTCAGTACATCCGCCCTGCTAGGGGGCCCCATATACAGAAAGGTTAGCAGAGTGTAGTCACATCCTCTGCCCGGGGCCCCATACACTGAGGGTTAGCAGAGGTGCAGTGACACTCCGTCTGCTCCGGGCCTCAAAACACTGTGGGGTTAGCAGAGGTGCAGTGCCCATTTGTCTGCTCCGGGGCCCCATACACAGTAGGGTTAGCAGAGGTGCAGTGACATTCCTCTGCTCTGGGGCCCCTACGTAGTAAGGTTAGCAGAGGTTCAGTGACATCCGTCTGCTCTGGGGCCCTATATGCATTTAGGTTACAGAATTTGCAGTGACATCCCGTCTGCTCCAGGCCCATACACAGTAGGTTATCAGAGGTGCAGTGACATCCGTGTGCTCCAGGCCCATACACCGTGGGGTTTATCAGAGGTGCAGTTAAACATCATCGCTCTGGACCCCTACTAGTAAGGTTGGGCAGAGGTTCAGTGACATCCGTCTGCTCAGGGGCCCTATATGCAGTAGGGTTAGCAGAGGACCAGTGACATCCATCTGCTCCGGGGCCTTATACAGAGTAGGGTTATCAGAGGTGTAGTCACATCCGTCTGCTCCAGGGCCCATACGCAAAAGGTTAGCAAGGGACCATGACATCCATCTGCCCGGGGCCCCATACGCAGTAGGGTTTAGAGAGTGCAGTGACATCGATCTGCTCTGGGGCCCTATATGCACTAGTGTTAGGAGAGGAGCAGTGACATTTGTCTGCTCCAGGGCCCAATACGCAGTAGGGTTAGCAGAGGTGCAATGACATCCGTCTGCTACGGGCCCCATACACAGTAGGGTTAGCAGAGGTGCAGTGACATCTGGCTGCTCTGGGGCCCCATACACAGTAAGGTTAGCAGAGGTGCAGTGACATTCGTCTGCTCTGGGGCTCCATATCAGTAGGGTTAGCAGAGGTGCAGTGACATTCGTCTGCTCCAGGGCCCCATACCCAGTAGGGTTAGCAGAGGTGCACTGACATCCGTCTGCGCCGGGGCCCCATACAGAAGGGTTCACTAACTGTTGTGTTAGACACACGTCTGGTCACCTTTAGTTCATTTTGGTGGTGAGTAGCTCCACTGCAGAGTGTCATCTACCCTTGTGCACATTCATAGCAGACATTTACCTCTCACATCAATGGCACGTGGTGCTCTGCAGTTTCCACTCCGCTTATTTGCAATGGCGTCATTTGCCCACTCACAATACACTTTCACCACAGCAGCACAGGAACAGTTCACAAATTGTGCAGCTTCAGAAATTCCATCGCCCTTGGCCTGAAAGCCAATAATCCTCCCTTTTTACAACTCTGATAAATTGCATTTTTCACCCATGACAACAACCAGGAATACATATGCCGACAGCCTATAACAAACCTTATTTACCTTGTGGTTTTTAAAAAATTATGGTATAAAATTTGGATAGGACAACAAATCGGTTATGTGCAGATCTTGACAGCTAATAATTATTACTCCCAAATTAAAAACTAATTTATAGGTATCATCAATTTACATTTGGAAATTATATTATTGCTTCTAAGACCTGTTCATCTTCCACCAGGACGCAATTCGCCAACAAATTGGAAATAAGAGATTCTGGATCGGGCTCAAGAGGACCGGGAATAATTGGCTTTGGGTGGATGGAACGAGTCCAATGTTCACGTAAGTGTTGAATGCACATGCCTTATATACATTCATATTCTGAAAGCTTGTATGTCCTGAGTATTCACATTATGTAGTGTTGTTGATCTAGAAGTTAATGATGAATTGTCACCAATCAGGGATGGGCCCTTGTTGGCATGATGGATACCTGCGGTGTAGTGCACTGCAACATTGAAATTCTACTATAATCATCAAATATACCAAATCAGGTTAACACATGCTATAACTAGTCCTCCACGTGTGACGTGAACAATCATAAGGATGTGCTGGCAGTTCCATACACTAGAATGCTACAGTCCTTACAAGTGATTACAGAACAGATGCAACATAGCGGCAAAATACACAGTGACATTCAGTGAGTGCAGGGGACATCTTTCCAGTCTTTCCTTTTCTTCTCCTGATCCAGGCTGCCATGACTTCTTTGGGCTACATCTCACCTCTGCAGAGTCTGTTTCCCAGACATCTTAGGCTCCTCTTACTCTATACTAAGGCAAGCTCCTCATAGTGCCACTAACTGGACCCCCTGAATTTAATTATAATACAAAGTGTGCCCCCGAAAATAGATTTTTAAGACACTACATACTTCATACACACTATGCTCTCTTTAATTAATAATACACACTGTGCCCACATAATTATTTATACTGTCCCCTATAATAAATAATAATCCACACTCTGCCCCAATTATTAAAAATAATAATATACACTGTGCCATCTATAGGTCATTGTCCCCCTATAATAATGCTACACACTTTAATTATGACACACTGCGCACCCTATAAATACAGTTTAAGCCACACTGATATGCTGCACACTATGCTCTCTATAATTATGACACACTTTGCCCTGTGTAATTATAAGACACAATGTGCCCCCAAAAAAATTTGCACACATAGCCTCAAAAAATTATGACACACTGCGCCCCCAATAACTATAAGACACACTGCGCCTCCTATAATTATAAGACACACTGTTCCTATTATAGTTATGCGACACACTATGCCCTCTATAATTGACATACTGCGCCCTCTATAATTATAAGACACACTACGCCCCCTTTAATTATAAGACATACTGTGCCCCCTATAAGTATAAGGCACACTGCTCCCCCTATAATTATGCATGCTACACGCTATGCCCTCTATAATTATGATACACTGCTCAACCTATAATTATAATACACACTGTTCCCCCTATAACTTTAATACACACTACGCCCCTCATAATTATGCGACACACTGCTCCACCAATAGTTATGTTACACACTAAGCCCTCTATAATTATGACACACTGCTCCCCCCTATAATTGTAATACACACTGTGCCCCCTATAGTTATAATATACACCGTGCCCCTTATAATTATTATGAAAACTGTGCACACTAGAGTTATGACACACTGTGCCCCCTATAATTATAATACACACCATGCCCCTTAAGTCACACAATACTTTGCCCTCTATAATTCTGTGTAACAGGTCAGGGCAGACAGCAAGCAAGGAGAATTGTCAGGTCACAGTCTTGGAAGACAAAACAGGAGAGAAACAGCAGGGAACAGTGATCGCCACAGATACCTCTGCAGTACATGCCAGTGGCTGCAGAGGAGAGTAAGGGAAATTGTCACACTGTTCCCCCTATAAGGGTGCGTTCACACAGCATAGACAAAATACCAGTCTGATTCTGTCTTAAAGGGAACCTGTCACAGGTTATGCCCCCCTTGCTGAGGGCAGCACAAGCCAGTGTCAGACCTGCTTTTTTCCGTGCTGTGGCCCAAATTTTTCTGTAAGATGCGCATTTTTTAGAGCATTTACCCCTCAAATCTTATTCATGAGCAGGTGTTAGCTCCGCCCCCCAAAAGACAAAGCCCCGCCCACTGACAGTTATTCACATGTTTCTACCTATTCAAAGTAATAGGTTTGTCAGTTGAGGTGGGCGGGGCTAGCCTCAGGTGGGCGGGGTTTGGAAAAAACTGACACTCTGAAGGACTCTTCTGGCTGAAAACTGCAGATTTGAGCATTAAATACACGAAATATATTTACTATTTTGCCATAGGCAAACTTAAACTCTATCATTTCTCTATCTGTAAAACACTAAAATGTAACTTTTATTATGTATAACTCTTAACCTCTATGCACACTATTTAAAAACCTGATTTCTAACCTCATCATTTAACCCTTTTTGCGATGTTCCAGGTGTGCTGAGCGGCTGTGGAGAAAGTCAAAGCTACCTGCAGACTTTCTCCACTACAAATTCATGCTCAGGACTTATCACACTGCCCTTCACTGCGCCAAACAAAAATATTTCACCTCCCTCATCTCCACCCTACACAACAACCCAAAACGCCTCTTTGACCCCTTTCCCACTCCCTCCAAGGGCCAAAAAGCTCAGGCCCCGGGTCACTGACCTCTGTGCGAAGACGGGCCACTCACTTAAAGACAAAATTGAAATATCCGGCAAAACATCACATCACAATCCCCAAATAATCCCCAAACCCTGTCCCTCCCCGCACGTCCTCTAATCTACTCGCAGCCCTTGACCCGACAACAGGGGAAAGGGAAGTGTCCAGGCTTCCCCTGTCGCTCGTCCCACCACCTGCTCTACTGACCCCTTTTCCATTCCACCTCGTCCGGGTCTATTTCTCCAGCTGTCCTCTCTCACTTACCGCTATCTGTAACCTCCTCTCTCTCACTGGGATCTTTCCATCTTCCTTCAAACACGCCATCATAACCCCTTTACTAAAAAAAGCCCTTTTCTGGACCCGACCTGTGCTATAACTACCGACCACCCTCTAACCTGCCTTCCCTCTCTAAACTCCTGGAACGCTTGGTCTACTCTCGCCTAATCCGCTATCTCTCTGCTAACTCTCTTCCTGACCCGCTGCAATCAGGTTTCCGCACCCTACACTCCACGGAAACTGCCTTAGTTAAAGTCTCAAATGACCTCCTAACAGCAAAATCTCAGGGGAACACTCATTGTTGCTTCTCTTTGGGTCTCTCTGCAGCATTTGACACTGTGGATCACCACCTTCTCCTCAGCATGCTCAGCACCATTGGCCTCCAGGACACACGCTCTCAGCTTGGTTCTCGTCCTACCTCCTGACCGCTCCTTCAGTGTCTCGTTTTCTGGGTTTCCCCCTCCTCTCCTCTTCCTCTTGCTGTTGGGGTTCCTCAGGGATCAGTCCTAGGTCCTCACCTTTTTTTCATTGTACACAGCCCCCATTTGGACAAACCATCATAATTTGGCTTCCAGTACCATCTCTATGCGGGGTGACACCCAATTATACAAACCTCCTCCCGTGACATCACTCCAGCCTTGCTACAAAACACCAGTGACTGTCTGTCCGCTGTCATGTCTCTGACATCATGTCCTCTCTCCATCTTAAACTAAACCTCACTAAGACTGAACTTCTTGTCTTTCCGCCATCTACTAACCCAACCCCCCTGCTATTTCTGTTTCTGTATGTGGTACCACCAATTTCTCCTAGGGAGCAGGCCCGCTGTCTGGGGGTTAAATTAGATTCTGATCTGACCTTTACCCCATATATCCAATCCCTTGCCCGCTCCTGTCACCCGCACCTCAAGAAAATCTCCAAAATCCGTCCATTTCTCACTGTGAACGAAATCAAACTCTCATTACTGCTCTTATTCTTTCTCGTCTTGACTAAAGCAACTCCTTGCTTATCGGTCTCCCTCTCTGCAAACTCTACCCTCTCCAAACTGACAAGAATGCAGCAGCCAGGATTGTCTTTCTCTCCAGCCGCTATAAATGGATGCCTCTACCCTGTTTCCACCTTTCACTGGGTTTCCCCATCCAGTACAGATACAGTATAAACTCAGCACTCTCACCCATAAAGCCTCCACAGCGCTGCTCCTCCCTACATCTCCTCCCTAGTCTCTGTCTACCGCCCTACCGTGCCTCCGCTCTGCTGATGAAATCAGAATACATTCCTCAATCATCCGAACCCCCCATGCCCGCCTACAAGATTTCACACGTGTGGCCAACCAATTCTCTGGAATATGCTACCGCGGGCGATCAGGCACATTCACAACCCCCACAGTTTTAAGAGGGCCCTGAAAATACATCTTCTCGGTCTGGGCCCCCCAAGATCCCTAACGCTATCACAACACATCTGTCACTCCCTGCACTTGGGCACTCACGGCACTTATCTGTATATAGAATGTACTGTCCAGGTGGCAGGTTCATCCATTTTCATGTAAACCACCCCCTATTTATGGAACATGGCTGGACCCTTGTAACTTGGCTCTTCTTACCGATATGTTTTCCACCAAAACACCCTAATAGATTGTAAGTCTCACCAGACAGGGCCCTCACACCCTTGTGTCTCATCTGTAAGTACTTTTAATGTGTAATGACTGTATGTTTACCCTTGAATTTGTAAAGTGCTGCGGAATATGTTGGCGCTATAGAAATAAAGATTATTATTATTATTTTGCTTCTGAAAGAGGGAATAACTCCCTTTCTATTATCAAGTCTGGTGGAACCCCACCTATTAACAGGAGAGCCTTATATCTATAGCCAAGTACTAGCTACAGTAAGGGATCCCAAGCCAACTACTTGGGCAGTCGTCCCTAATCTCATGGACACAGAACAAATAAGGCCCCCTTGTGACACCCTCTGCAGCAGGTGACCTTCATCGGACCTCTAATCCCTGATGAAGCCAGGTTAGCTGGCGAAACATATCGGGGAGGTCAGACATGATGTTTTAAATTGTGATTTCTCACCTCTGTCTGGAAGTGTCACCTGCTGCAGATACTGACACACACACATCTCACATACATATATCCTATGTTTTGTGACTCTGAACTTTAAGATATATATATACACACACACTAGTATAGCATGATATCATTTATTTGTGGAAAAATAAGACATCCCCTGAAAATTAGACACAGTGCATCGTAATATAAGACGCTGTCTTATTTTCGGGGAAACAGGGTAGCACTCAAATGTCTGAAAACTTCCTGAATTAGGTAATAAATGTGGTGTACAGCATGCATGGCAGTATTTTGGCCAAAATTCTGGAGCTCTTGCCATATTAAATCTGTATCAATGTTCCCCAGCTCAAAGGACGACATGCATGAACAGGGCTGCACCATTTTTTTGGTGTGCTTTGAGCCAAATAAACTATCATAGCCCTATTCTATATATGTGTGAACCTTTGTACATCAAAACTTTCTATGCCAAACACAACAATTTTGAATGTGCAAAAGTAGCAGGGTTTGTCACGCCAGAGTCGTACACTGCCCCAAAAATGCGCCAAAGTTTGGCGTGAAACTGTCGTACAAATCCATACCAGTTTCAAAGTGGCACGGCTGAACTACTTTTGGCGTCGAGCGGGACACATTTATAAAGGGCTGTGAGACCCTTTCTTACTGTACATACTGTTGGATCATACACTTAAAAACAGAAGTAGGACTGGTGAGTCGGCGCCATATTCATACATGTCCCTGAAGGATTTTCTCATTCAAGGCCAGTATATCACAGTATATCACACAGTACGGTATATCCCACTCATCCTTGTTTCAATATCTTTTCTTTAAAGTAACTGGAATCCAGGTGAACCCAATAATGCCGGCCAACGTGAGCACTGCACTGAGATGATTACGGGAAGTTGGAATGACTTGGATTGCAGCAATACAATAGATTTCATCTGCCAAAAATCTACCACCTGCTGAGCCCAGGATCCGATCATAGCAAATTCACTTTTTTTTTTTAAACAATTTTTATTTACAAGACAAATTTACAAAGAAATACATTCTTAATAGTATCAATTTACATCACATGAATACCTACCTCTTTATGATAGAATTTGAGAAAGGTCCTTGTCTACAATTTTTTTTAAACTGTAATCAAAAAATCAGGAAAAAACATCTAATAAACTAAAATTTAACAAAAACTTAAACATCCAGTATCCTTCTTGGCTTTTTCTAATTCACTATTGCGCAAAGACAAACCCCCACCTGAAAAACCCACGGGCCAAAAAAGGGAAAGTGGGGGAAAAAAAAAAAAAAAATCGTAAATCCCAAATTTTTTTCTCCACCACTATCTTTTAAAACTTCTTTTTTTCCCAATTACCTGAAAATTTTCCCTCCTTTAAAAGTAAGAAGAAATTCAAAAATTTCATAATTTTGGTCAACTCCGGGGGGGAAGGAAAATTTCCCATAAATTTCCCCTCCATTTTTTTAACACTTTTTTTAAATTTGACCCCTTTTTTGATGTTCCAATTTATAAAAAGAAGAAAATTTCCTCATTTTCGAGAACTTCCGCCCCTATCTGGACCATTTTTCTTGCAACCAGTGCCTTAAAAGAACTTTTTAGCTCCCAAAAAAGCCCTTTTTTTCCCGACAGAAGTTCACTTCCGACCACCCCGTTTTTTACCAAACATAATGGTAAATACGCCAAAAGGTCATCTCTACTCAGCTCCAAATTTTCTGTTTTAACTTTTTACTCTTTCCTTTTTTTTTTTGATTTAGGACACCCCATAATCCGTTATTGTTCCAAAATTCCTTTTTGACTTGTTCCGCTCTGGTGAATCTACACGCACGATTTTCTCCTAAGGATTTCTAAACCCCAGCGCCTGGTGTTAGATAGAACATGGATTCCCATAGCCTCAATGTATAGGGCTGGCAGGAAATCCGAAAACCAACAGCGGATTTTAGTGCAAACACACGCAAAAAAAAAACACGGTGCGGCAATGTTAAAATGCTGCTGGATTTTAGATGCCATTTTAACATCGCTGTGTAGACATAGCCCTAGACTCAGGGTGGGTTTTTGGATTTGCCGCAGGCCCGACACGACTTCGGGAATCCAAAGAATCTGCGAAAAAAACATTTTTTCCGGCGGAGGCTGGCAGTTTACACATCTGACAAAAGAAAATCTGTGTTGTGTAGACTACAGCACGGATTTTCTATTGAGGTTTATGGGGCGCTAGTTACAGTTGGGTTTTTGACAGATTCTAAATAATGAATCTGCCAATATGACCAGAAACAAGTGCTGTATAGACATAGTGAATGCTGGCAATCCACTGAGAAGACAGGGACGGTTTACTACCATCCTTGCCTTCTTAATTGCAGAATATACACATTCCTCCTCGCTTACTGCTTTAGTTACAGGGGAAATCAGTAAAAAAACAAAAACAAAAAAAACTCCTCAGTGGTCTTTTTCTGACATTATGGGAGGTACAATATGTTAAATAAAATACCCCCGCCCCAAAATACACACAAATAAAATATTAAGAACATTAATAGTCCAAACTGCAACCTTAGCACTTTTTATCACCCATATATTAACATCTAGGATGGAAAAGTGACACAATTACACAACTTATTTTAGCGGCATGTTTGCTGATAAATAAATAAATGTAAATTTAATGTCAATTTTGTTACTATTTTCCCTGATATTCTAATGTATCATGAAAAAAGGTGACAAAATTAGTAGGATAACCAAATGTGTGAAACCATTATAGCATTCAAACCCTCATGTGCTAAGGAAAATAAGCTGGGTCAGGAAAGGGGGAAAAGGGCCTGGTCAGGAACTGGTTAAACTGCCATCTGGCAATGTCAGATGACAATGGGAAACATAGAGGACAGGGTGCCCCATAGACCAAAATACCCCATTATTCCCATTGTGGTGTTAGATGTGACATACTGGCCCACAGAAACTGCTTGGTCCTTCTCCATGGGCGTAACTATAGCCATAGCAGCCATAGTGGCTTCTATGGAGCCCGGAGGTTGAGGGGGGCCCCATTCAGCTACAACAGCATTGCCAGCAGATGTCAGCTGCTAATTGCAGCTAACAACCGCCAGTTATAGTGCGGGATGGAGCCGTCTCCATCCCCTGCTGTTCAGCCCCTTAAAACACAGCCGCGGGGTCTAAATGAATACCAAATGAATGCCGGGGTCTAACTGAAAGTATGTATATTTGATATTGTCGCGTCTGTAATGACCTTGCCTATAAATCTGTCACATTGTTTAACCTGACTGATTAATGGCTAAAAAAAGACAGAATTTCGATTTTTGTTAATTCAGCAGCACATAAAATAGAATAAAAAGCAATCAAACAGTCAAGTATAAAGATCCAACGTGGTACCAATGAAAACGATTCATTCCTCAAAAAAGCCCTCACAAAGCTCTGTATATGAAAAAATAAAAAAGTTATGGCTCTCAAAAGATAGCGATGCATAAATATTGTTTTACACAATAAAACACTTAAAAAAAAAGCTACTACATGAAAATCTGTATAAACTGGGTTTCGTTGTAATCGTCTCGCCCCACAAAGTAAAACTAACATGTCACGAACACTGCATGATGAGCGCTGTTAAAAATAAAAATTGCTGTGTTTTCTTCATGCTGCCTTCCAAAAAATGGGTTTATACCCACCTACTGAGTAAAGCTGGCATGTCATTTGTACCACATAGTGACCGCTGTAAAAAACTTTATAAAACACTACTAGGATTGCTGTATTTTGTTCATCCAGCCTCTCAAAAACCTCGATAAAAATGTTATTGCCCAATGCTAAAAAAACTATGTAACACCTGTGTCCCCAAATACACAATACACCTCTAGATGAAATTCCCGATGGAGATTGAATCCGAAATGGGGTGACTTCTGGAAGGCTTCACCTCTTTTTACTTTGGGGGCTTTGTAATTGGGACATGGCACCCACCAAAATATACATTCCAAACGGCAAATAGCGCTCCCTCCCTTGTACGCTCTGCCATGCGCACAGCAGTTTGCACCCACATATAGGGTATTGCTGTAGTTGGAAGAAATTGTGTATCAAATATTGAGGTGCTTTTTTCTCCAGGATTCCTGAAAAAAACATGTGCTGTGTAGATATACCTTAAAGGATGCAATTTCTTACATGGAGTCATTTATGGGGGTGTCTAAAATAAAGGCCCATCAAAGCCGTGTCAGAACAGGACTGAGCCCTGGTGTCTAAGCGGTCCAAGGGCTCCTCTGCCACATAAGAAGACACAAGTGGTACAAATGGCACATGGTAGATGGAGGGGCTCTACCCATGTAATAGTCAATGACTAAAGAATCTTGGATTTTGATACGGGTTGTTGGGGGTTTCTCGGATTTTCAGTAATTTCGAATGGGAAGCACAGCCCTGCCATATTTTATATCAGCTCTCTACTGTGTGATGTCCATAGGGGAGACCTTTATCATATAGGATGTGGAATTGCTACAAAGGACAACTCCTTCTCTGGAGGACCCTTCTGATTGCTGTACATATGGCACATTGATCTCAGTGGTCACCAAGTCATATCTCATTCTCTCAGCCGCATCTTAGGGAGAGAAACTAGTTTTCTTTTAAGTCATTCTTCATTTTGGTTCCGCCACTTACTCTTTTGGTCACAAGATGGCAGAAGAATTCCACTCAAGCACGATCCCAATGAATGAACCTTAGCAGTTTACATAATGATGTGTCCCGTAGTCTGTGCAATGTCCCAGAAATTCATTACCAGAGGTTCTAGTTGTAGCTTGAAAGACGTAACGTCCCCGATTTGGGAGAGGCACTATGTAGATATGTGGGGATATATACGCCATGGTCATTTATACATGAGCTTTTGGGTTTATTTTCCCTGTAACTGGAGGAGGAAGCTGGAAGGAATGTGTATATATTGCTCAAGAAGACAGGGACAGTAATGTGAGGCTATAAACATATCTCAAAAGAGGTAACATTCTGCATTAGGGAAAGGCACCATGTAGGTGTGTGGAAACTTATGCGCTGTGATCGTTTCACTAACAAATTAAATATATTCAAATAAGCTTAAGGGGAAACAGCTTGGACTCTGCACCACCTTTGGGATGTATCATTCTAAAAGTCACATCAGTGACTGAGCCTCGCAATATGACTGGCAGTAATACACACCGGATTCTCATTTGCAGACAACTGCACTACTGAGAAGCAAACACCTTGAAACAGTTGTCTGTAGATGAGAATGTACTTTGGCATTACCCACATTCACATTGCAAGGCTCAGGGAGTCAAATGCAACTCAAGGAAAACCATATCCAATAGGATGCAGAGTCCAAACTGTTTTCCCTTAAGCTTATTTGAATATATTTAATTTGTTAGTGAAAGGACCATAGCGCATAAGTTTCTACATAAGTTTCTGCCCCTATGGGCACAAGTGAAAATAGTGTAAAAATAAAGAAATAAAAAAAGGAAAAAAGAAAACCATTAAACACACAAAAAAAGTAAAAAAAAACCACACACGCACTGCCCTTTTCCTATTAGGCCGAGTTCACACTCCATTTTCAGGGCGTAATTGCGGGACGGATTTCGCCCGCAATTACGCCGTATGTACGGGGGCGGGAGGGGCAGCAGCCCGCTGGCCCCATAGACTTTCATTATCCACGGCGCGTATACCGCCATAAATAATTGACATGTCACTTTCTCCCCGCTCACCGTATTTCGCGAGCGGGGAGAGGAGACGGAATCCATAGTTTTCTATGAGAACTGTGGATTAACGTAATGACTGGGACGAATTTCAGCCCGTAATTTGTGCAGTACGGCGTGAAATACGGGCTGAAATTCGTTCCAAAATAAGTCGTGTGAACATGGCCTTACAATAAATTAATGACCCCAAAAAATAAATAGTACACATATTTGTCACGTCCATAACAACCTAGCCTATAAATCTGTCACATTGTTTAACCCAACCTATTAAGGGCGTAAAAAAAAACCGTGACAGAACTGTGATTTTTGTTTATCCAGCAGCACATAAAATAGAATAAAAAGTGATTGAACAGACAAGTATAAAGACCAAAGTGGTACCAATGAAAACGTTGGTTCATTCCTCAAATAAAAGCCCTCACAAAGCCCTGTATATGAAAAAAATTAAAAAGTTATGGCTATCAGACCATTGCGATGCATAAATATTGGTTGACACAATAAAAACACAATAAAAACACTAGGATTGCTGTATTTTGTTCATCCCACCTCTCAGAAACCTTGATAAAGATGTTCTTGGTCCAATGCTAAAAAATAACCTATGTAACACCCCTGTGCCCAAAATGAACATCCCTAAAGGGTGTTGAATCCAAATTGGGGTGACTTCTGGAAGGCTGCACCTGCTCTGGTACTTTGGGGCTTTGCAAATGTGACACAGCACCCACCAAAATCTGCGTTACAAAAGCCAAATAGCACTCCCTCCCTTGTACGCCCAAACAGCAGTTTACACCCACATATAGGGTACTGCCGACTTGGAAGAAATTGCTCAACAAATTTTGGGATACTTTTTTCTCCAGGATTTCTTGTAAAAATGAAACATTTTCAAAAATTTTAGATTGTTGGAAAAAATATTATTATTATTATTATTATTATTATTATTATTATTATTATTATTATTATATTAATATTTTCACAGCCTAATGTTAAAAAAAAAATTTGTGACCAGAAATAAACTGTGCTGTGTAGACATACCCTAAAGAGTGCAGTTTTTTAGATGGAGTCATATATGGGGTTGTCTAACATAGAGGCTTCTCAAAGCCACGTCAGAACAGGACTGGTCCTTAAAAAGAACCTGTGTTACTAATTTTCTTGAAAATGTGAAAAATTAAACTACATTTAAAAATTATGCCAATGTACAGTAGACATATGGTAGATGTTAGTTATAAACTATTTTGTGTGAAATAAATATTTGTCTTAGATGGAGAAATTTTTTAACTTTAAAAATTGCTAATTTATCCAAATTTTCTAAATATTTTTAAATAAAAAAAAAAAAAAGAATTGTGTGGACAAAAAATTCTTACTAACCTAAAGCACAATGTATCACATGAAAACAGTCTCTGAATCACATGGATAGGTAAAAATATAAAAAGTTATTCCTACATAAATTGACATATACCAGGATTTGAAAAATGAGCATAGCCTTTTGGTCCAAAACTGGCTGCAGTGGAAAGGGGTTAAACACAATGTATATTGCTGCATTTGTTAAAGTCCAATCTAACAATATATACCGTATATACTCGGGTATAGCCGAGTTTTTCAGCACAAAAAATGTGCTGAAAAATGCGACCTCGGCTTATACTCGAGTCACTGTCGGCACTCGGGCGCTGCGATGGCCCGAGTGCCGACAGGGACGCTTCAGTTATATGCGGCTCCTCAGGGAGCACATATAACTGAAGGCCGAGTGAACGCACAGTGTCCGGACGCTGCGGTGGTCCGGGCACTGTCAGCGATCCCTTCACCTATATGCGACTCCTCCGGAGCGCATATAGGTGAAGGGATACCACTGCGGGGCAGAGAGCGAGCGCTCCCTGCTCCGCAGTGGACTCCGGGCGGCCGCAGACTCGCGGCTGTCCGGAGTTTCCGGCACAGGCAGCGTGTGTCATCACGCTGCGTGCGTGGCCTGATGACATCACCCGCCTGTGTCGGCAAGAGGAAGGAGAGCGCGTGGGAGGCCGGACAGCGAGGAGGCGGAGCGGCGAGGGAGACGGAGCAGCGGGGAGCCAGGTAAGTGGGTTTTTTTGTTTTAAAACCATGTGTATGTCTGCCTATAGCCTTCCTATACCTGCCTACCTGCCTATAGCCTGCCCATACCTGCCTATACCTGCCTATAGCCTGCCCATACCTGCCTATACCAGCCTATAGCCTCCCCATACCTGCCTATAGCCTGCCCATACCTGCCTATAGCCTGCCTATACCTGCTAGGGTGACCTATAGCCTCCCCATATCTGCCTATAGCCTGCCTATACCTGCCTATAGCCTGCCCATACCTGCCTATAGCCTGCCTATACCTGCTAGGGGGACCTATAGCCGGCCCATACCTGCCTATAGCCTGCCTAGACCTGCTAGGGGGACCTATACCTGCCTAGAGCCTGCCTAGGGGACCCTATACCAGCCTATAACGACCTATACCTGCCTATACCCTCCCTATGAGGACCTATACCAGCCTATAACCTGCCTATGGGGGCAATTACCTGCCTATAGCCTGCCTAGGGAGACATATAGCTGCCTATACTAGCCTATGGAGGACATTAAACTGCCTATACATGCCTATAACCTGCCTATGGGGGACATTAAACTGCCTATACTTGCCTATAACCTGCCTATGGGGGACATTAAACTGCCTATACCAGCCTATATCTGCCAATGGGGGACATTAAACTGCCTATACATGCCTATAACCTGCCTATTGGGGACATTAAACTGCCTATACCAGCCTATATCTGCAAATGGGGGACATTAAACTGCCTATATCTGCCTATGGGGGACATTAAACTGCCTATACTTGCCTATGGGGAACATTAAACTGCCTATGGGGGACATATACCTGCCTATGTAATTTTATTGGTATATGTTTTTATTTTTAAAATTCCTCAGTAGCCGCTGCATTTGCCACCCTAGGCTTATACTTGAGTCAATAAGCTTTCCCGGTTTTGTGGCAAAAGTAGGTGTCTCGGCTTATACTCGAGTATATACAGTAATTTTACAGATCTCACATGGCACTCAGTGCCAGAGTTGCTGGGGATTTTTGGACAAAAAAGAAAAATGGTCAAAAAGTCAAAAGTGGTTAAAGACTTCCGGTTCCGGCGTCATGATAGAGTAAGTGGAGAAGAAGAGCTCCCGCACACTCACCCCGGAGACACGGCAAGCAAACCCGACAGAGGCGCTCGACACAGAGGGCAGACGCAGGAGAAGTGAGGAGGCATAAGGAGCGGCCGACTAGCGTGCCTACCAGCGCTCCAATACCACCGCAGGCAGAGGAGACCGGGCGGAACGTAGTCACCGCAACTCGTCAGTGCGGGCAAGTACGGAGAATAGTGAGAACTGTAATAGTTTACGGCAATTACAAACTGGCAGGCAGCTTAGCCCCAACCGTCTCCACTTGTTTGGCGGGAATTTTGGCGCCATTTAAAAGTCGCGGCGGCCATCTTATATCAGCCACGCTCGACCGCAGAAAGCAGACTCACAAGAGAAACTTACCACCACTGAAACTTCAGGAATCACCGTGATGTAGGGAAAATCCACACTAGCCACAATTTAAACTGCCCCCTAACTGAGTGCCAGGAATTTACCTCTCCCCCACAGCAACGATCTTACACCTTGACAGACCTATTGATTCTTTTTGACGGGGATGGTATAAAGACAGCAGCAATATACCAATCACACAAGAAATAGTGGCCTCTCTCCATTCCATTCCACACTTGAATCTAAAAGTAAAAAGCAAGTACTCCTATTAACGAATGCTGGGCCCCTATGCACAGTTTGAGGAACAGTGATTCAATGGGTGTGCAAAAGTCAAAAAACACGTAACTGTTATGTTTTGGTATAATAAACGATATTTTTTGCACCTTTCAATTCACCTGTGGTGAATATAGAATTGCTGTTTTAAGATTTACGTAGATGCTGCGTCAATGAACAATGCTGGGTGCGCAAAAGTCAAAAAACAAGTAACTGTGATGTTTTCGTACGATACACGGTATTTTTGGCAACAAACAACCTGTGCTGACTACAATATTGCTGGATTGTAATTTAACTGCAAGGTGGATATATCAACAGTCACAGGTGTAATGGGTTAAAATTGAAAATGAACACCTATCTGAAATGTATACTGATAATAAATGTGGAGTTTTGCAGCTTTCTTTGTGTCCTGCAGTTACTAGAAATGATGTGTATCCAATATAAGTTCAGGCTGCCCAATATCCAGGAAATATTTCAATAGCAAACTGTTAATAATAAAGATATTCCACTACAATGTCTACACTAAGTCTTGGTGAACTTTATCCAGTGTTCTTTATAGATAGAGCTTGTCTGTGTTCGCCCGCGGGCCCCCACCCCCCACCCGCTCCCACCGCCGTGAATTTACAGCGGTAGATGCTGCTTTAAAATTCTCTAGCTAACTACATAAAATCTTCAAATCTCTAATCTAACTAAATTGGAAGGATCACAGCTAATAGTAGAGGTTTCTCTGTGCAGAAATAGACTCATTTCGCTGAGCTGTTTGGCCACAGGCAGAGCGCAGGTCCTATCCCTATGAGACGCTGAGAGACACTGAGGCTGAAACAGGAAACGCTGTTCTATGTAAAACGAGGTCATGTGATTTTTCCAGCCAATCGCAACCATACACATCCCAGTCATGACGTCGCACAACACATGTCACCCTGCTCTATTCTGTAATCTGATTTGCTGGCCGCCAAAATTACAGGAAGAAACGCGCAAAAAAGGCGCGATCTTAATAGATGATGCACAGATTTTAACCTTAATTATCGCATGATCTGGAAATTTCGATCACCATAAAAACCTTGCCGATTTCAACTTTGTCGATTAAAAATCGCTCAAAAATAGTCCTGACTGCCGAACTTATGCATAGTCTGACCCTCAGATGCCAAGGGCGCTACAGGAACGACCCAGACAGGTTATCATAAAATACTTGAACTTTGCTGTTAAGGCTGCTATTCTCAGGGCCTACAAAAGTCGCAAGACCCCAGTGCTGCTTAGAGGCTTCAAAATCCTGATATTTGAAGATTTTTCAGCAGAAGTTGTGAAGAGAAGAAGAGCATTTTCGAACATCTGCTCAGAGCTGTTTCACAACAAAGAAAAGTTTGCATTGCTATATCCGGCAATTCTGAGAATCTACCACAAGAATGGGAATACATCTACCTTTCACAGCCCAGAAGAAGCAAGATCCTTCCTGCGTTCTAGAAAGACACCATGCTCAACTTCTAAATGTACACCAAAAAGAACTGTTTCCCAAGGTCCCAAGAAGTTCATCTCACAGAAAGCAAGGGGTCCTACTTCAGAGAAAGTTCAACTACATCTTCGCCTTCTAAACGTCAAAGACAGCCATCGCCGACCGTGACCTGAGAGAAGGCAGCATATCCTAGACTCTTTGGAATGTGATGTTCCAATAATCAGGAAGATCGACGGACTTCTGGTTTGCAAAGAGGAAGCACGATCAGAAAGATGTGGTATCCTTTCAAGGTGGCAGTTATGGCTAATTTGTTTGGGGTGCTAAAAGAAACTGCTTCCTATTAAGGTTCAAACTATAATGGGGATTCTCTGTGTCAAGCATAGTTGCGTTCTAGTTTTCTAGATTTTTCAAAAGTCAGTTTTAGGTTACACTTGTGAGAGTCTCCGGGGGGAGGCGGGAGGATGGGGTGTAAAATGTACTCCAAATCGGAAAAAAGTGAAGTTCTCAGTCCCAATTTCATTGCTGACGGGCGCTCTTTGCCTGCCGCTTCAGGAGATGATGGGGAATATCTTGTTATCAATTTTGTTCTCAGTGTTGTAATTGGGCATGACAATTGCCCCTATACTGTTGTTCATGTTTGTTGCAATGTTGTACAATTTGATAAAAGTATGTACGTGCATGGGAGAAGACGTCCCCCAACTAGGCAGATAGGTGACACCATATATCATTCACAAGCATAATATCATGGAATGTGAAGGGGCTTCACTCACCTCATAAGAGATCCATGGTTCTTCGGCACCTGAAAGGTTTAAAGACGGACGTTGCAAGAAACCCATCTAAGCACAGACGATTGCACCAGAATGAAGCGACTTTGGTTGTGGGAATTCGTAGGCTCTCCGGCCATCAATAGCACAATACACAATACACAAAAACTTCCCGGGTCATATCCTCAAGACCAACACAGACACAGGGTAGATGGGTTCATATACATCTCCACACAGGGCACGAAGACATATCCATTTATAATGTCTATGGCCCAAATTCGGGGACTTCTACTTTCTTTGAGACTGGGACAGATTATCCAGGGAGACCCGACTCCTAACAAGGTGATTGGAGGTGATCTCAACACAGAAAGAGAAAGAGTGAGAATAGGGACAGCAGGGAGGAACTCCGACAGGAAAATACTCTGGCGAAGTTCCTAGATCAACAGGACTTGGTAGACGCTTGGGGAGTATTGCACCCGGAAGACAGGGAATTTACACACTACTCGCACCCACACTCCTCCTGGTCCCGTATCGACTATTTTTTATTGCCTCTCAGATACCTGCATCTGACAAGTCTTTTAAAGATAGAGTAGGACTTTTCTTTACTTTTTCAAAAATATTAAGCAACACAAGACAGATCCCCCACTGTCAAATTTCCACCAACTTCTATTTGTATGTTGCTTAAAGTAATGAGACACGTAGTCTATATACTTTTAAACTTCATTTGTATTAAAATTTCCATCGTCACTGTTTTGTGACAAGCTGTGCAATTTAAACATCAATGCTTTTCATTTATCTTGTGAAACCCTTTTGCGATGCATACTACTTTGTTCAAAATTGAAACAGATATTATTCATATAGCAGCATTTACAAGTCTCTATATTTATTTATTTTTAAATTCAACGGGAGGTCTATTGGATCACAAAAATGGAAGCCCTGACACCTAGAGGCTTAAATGAAGAATGCTGTTGGAATGCATTGCTTTAATCAGAGACCCTGCTACGAGTATTGAATGTGTTTCTGTTTATATTGCAGCTTTTTAGAATAAACATAGATTAGGTTAATAGTTTATAATTACGTGAATGTAAAAAATAAATATAGAGAATTTTATAATGAACACTTGTAACGTACATATGTAACTAATGAGATGACGTATAAAAGGAAGTGGAGGTACATCGTTACTCACATGCTTGACGAAGAGGGTTCAGTGTCGGTAAATCCCTCGAAACGTCGCGGGCTGAGCACCATCTCTGATGAGTATATACACCTACTGCTATCACGTCTGTGCTGTTTAAGATTGACTATAAGTTGTCTGTATATTGAAAGGACTTGTAAATGCTGCTATATGAATAATATCTGTTTCACTTTTGAACAAAGTAGTATGCATCGCAAAAGTGTTTCACAAGATAAACAAAAGCATTGATGTTTAAATTGCACAGCTTGTCACAAAACAGTGACGATGGAATTTATTTATTTTTTTTTAAACTGTTTTTATTGAAAGCCAATGTCTGAACATCATTACATCCAGAAACCAGAAGACAATAAGTTCACAAGATTCACAGCAACATAACTTTATTAGGTATACATCAACGAGTTCGACATTGAACAAACATTTTCTATGTTTTCTCACACTGCATGAAACATGTTGTAGAAGCTTCATAACATTCAAGACTTATCATGTGATTATTATAGCATAACTTACTCTAATAAACATATTGTGTACTGAACAATATAACACCCCTTCTAGTCTTCAGTTAATGCTCATTTGCGAACCAGTGTCCTAACTAGGAAACCTCCACTTCTGCCCCAGCTTATGGGTAACAAGGAGGGGGACCTCCTCTTATGATCTGCAGGCTTGCAGGGAGATGATTGGCGCAGGGAGAATGTTGCTAAGTTTCCTCTTCCACCTTGCCTGTTCTCCTTCCAATTACCTGACTACCGCCGTGTGTTGCACCTCGTGCTAAATAGTGATAGGCTCTGTGCCCGCCAACTGCCGTCCCATATACCACGTTGTTGTGCCAAAGCAAGAGTGTAGTTTTCTTCTAAGTGATACCGGAAGCGTGGCCATATATCCTTCCCATAGCCTGAAGAAGTTTTTAACTCTAGCCTCTTTGTGCAAGGTCGCCTCAAGCCAATCTATGTACATTAAAAACCTCAGCTTTCCCTCGAACAGCTCAAAAGTCGGGCCCGCAGGTAGAAGCCAGACTTGTAAGATTGTTTTGCGTTCTGCAGCCCCTACTAAATGGAGTAGGCATTTCTCCTGCCTGGAGTATCCGTGTTCCGCCTCGCATGGAAGCCCAAACAACGCCAATGAGGCCTCTAAGGTAAATGTTACTACCAGATGCTGTCGTATAAAACACGTAACCTGATCCCAGAAAGGTCTCAATAAAGGACACCCCCACAGACAATGATATAAGTCTGCGCCGGCCTCTGCACATCTGAAACATTGATCGGTAGAAAATCTCCCCATCCGATGCCCTCGTATAGGTGTGAGATATGAGTTATGACTTATTTTTAGAAACATTTCTAAGTAGCGACTAAAAGGCAGGTACTTGTGGGTATCAGCCAAGGCTTCCAAAATCAGGTGTGGCATCAGTGTATTGTCCCTTCTCTGCCAGCTCGCCAACCCCCGTGTCATACCCTCATAGTCTATTTTGCTGACTAAAAAGTTATAGATGCTGGACAAATGTGCATGTCTCGTGTGCGGGTATAAAAGGATTCGGGCGAAAGTTGTATCCCAGTCCCCAGGGGTCAAGCATCTCGTTATTTTCCTGACATAACTAGTTGCCTGCAGATAGTTAAAGAACGGAATACCAAGCGTAGGAAAAGTCCCTTGCATCTCAGAGAAGGTATAGGGTAATTTTGTATCGGGATGTACAAAATGTCGTATCTGGTGTATGCCCGCGGTGTGCCATTCTCTGAATATGTGGTGTGGCCTCCCGTCTTGAAAATCTATATTTTGCATTATTGATAAGAACGGCGAGTATTCCGGGTGTAGACCTTTAATATGAAAGATCTTCTGCCATGTCCGCCACACAAGCATCAGCAAAACGTTCTCCTTTGCCTGCACTGGGAGGTTGCTATGGGGCAGGTGTAAGAAATTTAGTAGGGAAACGTCCGGCACAAACCACTGGTCCAGAGCATTATCAGTGAACCTGTTGGTGGATTGGGCCCAGTCAGCAATGAAGCGCCCCACGGATGCCAAGTTATATAGTCGCACATTTGGGAAACCCAAGCCGCCATTCAGCTTATGCTGTTGGAGGATATGTAAAGGGATCCTGGCTCTTTTATTTTCCCATATAAATCGCCGGTAGAGCATGTTTATGAATTTCTCCTCTTTAGGTCTGAGATACACAGGAAGCATTTGCAGAATGTATAGCAGTCGTGGAAACTCCACCATTTTGATGAGGTTGCAGCGCCCCATAAATGATAGAGGAATTTTAGACCAGCTCTTTAACATGGCCGGGAGTCTTTCCATGTACAAGCCCAGATTTTTTTGCTATAAACAGTCTGGCGACCTTGTTAGCCAAACCCCTAGGTGCTTCATTGCCGACGTGCACCATCACGATGGAAATTTTAATACAAATGAAGTTTAAAAGTGTGTAGACTCCAGAATGTTAGACAGTTCTATGACCCATCTTCGGGAAAACTTCTTCCCTTTCAAAGGTTCAGAACTCAGCACGATATTCAGGCCACACATTTCCTAAGCTATGGGCAAATCTCCAGTTTCTTAAGTACATTGTACCAAAGAAATACTCAGAGATAATGTCCTGGAAGGGCTTAAGACAAGCCCTGGAGGCAAACACTCATTGTCAACCTTGTATAGAATCGTACGAGCTCCTATATCTGAAGCCATGGGGAACTCGCTTTTTAAATCTTGGGGGAAAGTGTTTGAGATTCCAGATATACAGACCATAATTCTTTATGGGTGGATTGAGATAAACAAAATGATCATTGGTGAAAAATGGAAAGAAACCCAATTTCGATTCTTCCATAAGGTGATATATGGGTTTGACATTCCTGCCCATCCATCAACCCCGGATAGTTGACAGCTTGTCCAAAATGCTCTGCTCAAGGAACAGATATAATACATGGTGTGTGGCACTGCCCAACTGCTCAAGATTTTTGGAAACAAGTATTGGGCTTGCTGGGTGGGACGGGAGACGTCAACCTTGAGCGTAAAACGGAAGTGGCTCTGTTCCACAATATTTCCCAGTCAGGAGTTAACTCATATTTTATACATATTTTTTTGCTAGGAGCTAAGAGATGTATTCTGGAAAAATGACTTGATAGGGAAACACCTTCTCCAGCCATGTTGATTGGACATATTAAGAATTATATGTATATTGAAAAACTTCTAACAGAGCGCATGAAGGACACACAGACTGGCAGATTTTTTGCAAAATGGCAAACACTCTTGACAAAATTTATGTCTAACTCGGAAATTCATATAATAAACACTGCCTTCAATATCTTGTTCTTAAATATGTGCCTCTTTTTTCGGGGTTCCTCTCTGTATACCCCTCCTACATTGTCTTCAACAATATGCAAAAATATGCAACACAGAGGCTCTGTGAGTAATATATAAACTCTTTATGTAATCCAAAATCTTTACATCCAAAATTACTGTAGTACAAAAAATGGTTAAAATTTTGAAGTACTTAGCGTATAAAGTCCATTCTTTGGTATAGGCCACTCCTCGGTGAGCCTCCAGGTACGACTGTGTGGACTCGCAACATAGCTGCTTCACATATACCCTGCAGGGTATAAAAGCAGTACCACCCCCCTCCAAAATTGCTGTTAAAAACAAATTTCTTTTGTGTGAGACAGGGCCGGGACAAGGCATTTTGGTGCCCTAGGCAAAAAAGGCAAATAGCGCCCCCCTCCTCCCCCCCACATTGTTGAAATTTAAAAATTAATAAATTAATAAAATGGAGGAGAGGACAGACGCAAGCACCATCCTCCGTATTCTCTTGCACAGCCTGCTTGCAGATAGTTGCAAGCAACCAGTGCAGGGCATTTTCCCTCATGTTAAAACCCTAAATTTTCAGGGTGTGCAGTGTGATAAGATGTTTTAATGTTCCACTTTTTTTTTTTACAATAAAGGTGGGGAGGACATGTTGTACATGAACTGGTTAGGTTTGATTGATTTTTAGGCTTTGTTCACATCTATGTTTTGTTTTTCCATTGTTTTATTCTGTTTTGGAAGGAGAAAAATGGAAAAGAACATTCACTCATTAATTTCACAGGTTTTTAGGCCCCAGATTTCTTCTTTTTTTACAGCAAAAAAATAAAAAGGAATGCTGCGCTATTGGTTCGATGAAAAAGAGAAAATCTGACAGAAAGGACCCTCTTATTTTTATTTAACACTGAGGTCAATGGAAAAAAGATACACATCTTTTAAATTGATCTCTTATTTTTTCTGTAAATGCACAGACAGATTTCAGACATTAAAACAATAGTCAATTTTTAATGGAAATAAACTGATGCCAATGGAAACCAAAATATCTGTTTATTTAACAGATCCAACTGACAGATCAGTTAAAAAAAAAAAACCAGAAGACTACACTTACTCTGCATAGAAAAAACAATCAGATGATTTGGGGTTTTAGGATTCTAAAACCGATGAAAATCTGATCATTCAGGCAGCCCATTGACATCAATAGAAAAAATAACCTGTAGTCTGCACTGGTACCAACTAGAACCAACCGCAAAACATGACAAAAACCGCTGTCGTGCATCAGAAGAATAGATAATCAACTTTCGTCGGTTTTTTTTGTCCTACGCTGTGTAAACCTAGGCTAATTGTACGTTTTTTGCTTCCATCAGAAGTGAACCAGAGCTTAGTCCTGCCTTTAAGCTTTATTAGCTTGAATATGAAAATCCCTTGAAAGATTTATACCATTTTTAGGATTTTTGGATAAAAAATAGGGGATGCAAGAACCAAAATGCAAAACAAAACAGCAAACAGAGTGCTTGCTTCTAACTGTTGAAGTCAGGAAGGGGACGCTACTGTTGCTGCCAATCGCCAGCTACAGCAATAACATTCCCATATGGAAAAAAAAGAATATAGAAGACCGATGGCAGGTGAGGATGGCGCAGTGCTGGATCTCTTTATTTTTTTCACGTCTTCTAAATATTGGAATACAAAGTGATCAAAAAGTCGCCTGTATCCTAAAAGGATACCAATAAAAAGTAGACTTCAGCCCACAAAACATGCCACTCACTCTGGTCCATTGGTGGAAGCACAAAAGTTATTGGTCGCTGAAAATGGTACCGCAGAGGAAATTTAAGAAGTTGAGAATGTCTGGACTTTAAGGCCCGGTTCACACGGCTTATTGCCGGCGTAATTGCGGGGACGGATTTCGCCCTGCAATTACGCCGGCTGCCGTGCAGCGGGGCGGGGCGGCCGGTAGCTCGTCGGCCCCATAGACATTCATTATTCATGGCGCATACACGCCGTAAATAATTGTCATGTCACTTTCTCCCCGCCCGTCGGATTCGCCGAGCGGGTAGATGAGACGGAATCCATAGTTGTCTATGAGAACTGTGGATTACCGTAATGACTGGGACGGATTGGAGCCGTACTGCAGCGCAAATACGGCGTGCAGTACGGCTCCAATCAGTCCCAGAATAAGCCGTGTGAACGAGGCCTAAGGGCTCATTCACACGGCTTATTTCAGAATGGATTTGCCGCCGTATTTACCATGGTAAATCCATTACAAAATCAGTTACAAATAAGTAACAGGCCATTTAATATTGCTTTCAATGGGAAATACGTGTCATCGTTCAGACAACACGTATTTCCGTGCCGTATTGCGCCGTGGATTTGCGGCCGCAATACGGCCGGAAAAACATTGGTCCTGTCAATTAATTTTCCCGGATTTCCCGACGGATTCACCCCATATAAGGAATGAGGTTTTAAATCCGTCACAAAATACGTGCCACACTTTAGTGACACTTATTTCACACTGTTTTTCAACTGATTTTGGAACGGATTTACGATCGTAAATCCGACGTGAATCCGTTCTGAAATAAGCCGTCTGAACATAGCCTAAAAGTGCTAAAACGCAACAAACACCCTACAAATTCTGTATCATCAAAATTGTACTGACCTGCAGAGTACAGATGACACATCATTTGCACTGAAGGGTCAACACCAGAAAAACAAAAGCTAAGTATGTTTTTTTTTCACACTTTGCCCCACTTAGGCTTTTTTTTTCCCCAGTATATTCTATGGTTCAGTGAAGGACACCATTACAACGTACATCGTGTCCCGCAAAATAAAAACCCTCATAGGTCTATGTAGGTGGAAAATTTACTATTGGAATCTATGAAAAGTGGCAGACATTATTTTATACGTTTTTGGACACATTTTTTGCAAAAAGGCATTACAAATCACACCAAAAAACATGACATAGCCTAAAAATCACTTCCTCAACATATATCATGGAGTAGCAATGGAGAATAATAGAACACAAATAGTCTTATTTGAAGCACGTTTATTCTATATGTGCTCTATCATTCCTCAAGACTACATATATATTGAGGCACTGTTATTCAAGGTATCTCACTGATGACCAGGGACATAGCATTTATGGACCATTAAAATATTATTTTTGACTAAGTCTTGCAGGCATCAGCCAGATTGCATCCAGCACCAGGGGTTAAAGCTTGTCTGGATGCAAACTGGCTGATACCTGTGAGACTTAGTCAAAAATATGAGTTTGCTTCAGCTGCTACAGACTGGGGGGTGAGGGGCGACACACTGCCTCAGCAGTCAGCAGCAGCTCCCGTGTGTGGGGGAGAGACGTGTGGTATGCACGCAGCACGCTGACACAGGACTGCTCGTGGCCTTACTCCTCTGCCCTGCTCTCTGCAGCATCATGAACAAGCGGACTGGCTCACCTCCGCTCAGTAAGTACATTGCTGCCTGTTCTGCTGCTTTTTTCTTCCTGCTCCGGCTCCAGGACTTTGTCTCCTCTCACTCACTGCTGTCTGCAGCTGGGGGGCGGGGAGGGCCCCAGGGAGGTGAGCGGCGCCTTCTCTGAGACGGTGATGCTCCGCAGAAGACGGAGCCGCGCAAGAGGCAAGGGGAGTGTGCGTGACGGAGGATGCCAACCCACCAGCAGTGACTGAGGTCAGGGGGCTGCTGTTTAGCAATCCGAGATATTCCAGCAGCCTTGATCAGAGTGAGAAGAGGTTATGTTTGAACGTAAATGTGCCCCTATGGTCTGGCAGAGGTATGGTGCCCTAGGCTATCGCCTACCTCCGCCTACCCATCGTCACGCCCCTGGTGTGAGATCTCGGCTGCTGCAGCTGCACCGGCGGCACAACTAGAGCAGTGTGAGCAGCCAGCCGGGGTCTGATTGGCTTAGTCTCTGCGCATGTCGTTGAGGGTCCTTCTTTCTTCCTCCCAGACTTCTCTGCCCCATGTAACACCATGTGGTTGCGGCCATTTTAGCAATTAAAAACACGATTCGTTCCCACGAATCACCCCAAACTTCGACTTCGTTCAGAACCGAAGTGTTCCTGAAATTCTAAAAGAATTACACTTCGTTAGAATCAATTCGCCCATCTCTAATTATAATGCATCAAAATAAAAAAATAAAAAACAATACTTCTGTAAGTATAGAGGAAGAGAAATGCAAGACTGTGCCTATCAATTGCGGTGTTCCTCGTCCCAATAAGGGTGACTCCGACCAGGAACCTATCTCTGGTAAAAACCTACTGTGTATTCCCTACTTTGCCTTATAGAATACTGGGGAAGTTGTAGATTTTTCAGCAGGGATAGGTTCCTGGTTGGGGTCCCCCTTACTGGGGCGGGCACCCCACAACTGATAGGCAGGGTCTTGCATTTCTCTTCCTTTATCCTTACAATAAGTAGGGAAATTGTTGGATCTACTTTTGTATCTTTTAACTGTTTTTTCGATTGTGATACATTATATATTTTATCTTTGAGGTATTAAAAGCTAAGTTTTAGTAGCATTCTGTAGGACATTCTCATATAGGTTGGCACTGTATTCCTAACTTAATATGTGAACATTGTATGTGCAACCTTTGACATCACTATAGTACAAACAGTAAATTCCTATTTTAATCCCTTGCCACCCACCGCCACGCGCTGTTTAACCCCTTAGACACCACAGAAAAGATGGCCGCGGCATCTAAACTGATGAGAAATTTCTCACCAGGATTGGGAAATCAGCAGTGAGATCGCTGTGTCCCGACCGCTGAACATGGCAGCTGGAAGCTTTGTGAAGGCTTCCATCGCTGCCATGTTTTCAATTTCCTCACTTTCAGTCCCAAGGAGGAAGAGGGGAAACCGCCATCTTTCTACACCCTAATGCATTGTGTATACAATGCATTAGGCTGTAGAAATGCTTGAGCCCCCAGTGGTGAAGGGCCCTAGGGGGACTCAAAGTTAAAGCCCAAAAAAAAAAAAAGAGTTTTAAAGTGTAAAAAAATAAAAAAGTATTAGTAGTTCAAACCAGCCTCCTTTCGCCATTTTACAAATAAGAAAATAAAATAATTAAAAAGTTACACATATTTGGTATCGCCACGTCTGAAAAAGTCTCATCTTTTAAAATACAACATCATTTATCCCATATGCTGAACACCGTAGAAGAAAAAAAATTCCACACGCTCAAATTGCGTTTTTTTGGGTGATTTCATGTCCCATAAAAACTGGATTAAAATTAATCAACAAAGTCGCATCTATTCCAAACTACTAGCAATAAAAAGTAAACTTCGGTCCACAAAAAATACACCCCCAGTCACGTCCGTAGGTGTTAGTATAAAAAAGTTATTGGTCACACAAAATGGCGCCGCAGTGCAAATTTAGAAAATCAAAAATGTTTGGCATTTTTTTTATGGTACTAAGACATAATGGAAACCATACATACATGTTTGGTATTGGCGGATGAGTATCAACCTGTAGAACACAGACAACACATCATTTATACTGAAGAATGTACATCTTAAAAACAAAACTCCCACAAACATGGCGCAAGTACTTTTTTTCACATTTTACCCCGCAATTTGTTTACCGTTCCCCGGTATATTCTATGGTAATATGAATAACATCATTAAAAAGTGCATCTTGTCACGCAAAATAAAAGCCTTCAAACATCTATGTAGGTGGAAAAATAAAAAAGTTACGGCTTTCAGAAGGCGAGGAGGAAAAAACTTTGAGCCATATTATTATGACCATCCACCAGGAAGGGGTTAATGTTACGTTTATCTCCTTCCCCCAATTTAAGATGCATAATCTGCACATGGATGAGAATTATCCAAGTAAATAGATATTTTAGGAAAGGCGCAAAACATGGGTAGAATGGACTGTAAAGAGTGACTTTCTCCTGGACCGAAGACGTTATCCCTGTATGTGGTTGTATCCTCTATGTAGTACTGTGTGTCTGGAGACCAGTTGGCTGGGGAAGTTGTTTGTAGACAGTAGTGTAGAGGTAGAGTCGGGGCTCAGATTTAAATTGGGCCCACGGGATCTGCATTAATTTTGGGGCCGGGCTGTGGTCTGGATTAATGTTGGATTCTTACTGGGGTTTAAATTCATTTCTCCTGGATCTGGGTTGCACAGTTATAGGACAATGTTATGGCTGAGCTGCAGATCTTTTGGACCACATATAGAGAATATTTTTGAGGGCACATGTTTTACCCTCTATCTCTGCAATATTGTAATGGTGGCCCTGAAACCCTCATAAGAAACACTAACTTATCTGTTTGCCATAGCTGAGAGGAAATGTGGGCTGACACGTATTAACTCACAAAAGCTGATAGGAGATTATGTACGTCCATGTGATTCCCCATACCTATCTGCATTAATGATGGCAGTGCTGCATGCCTGTGCTTTTCCTTAACTTCCATAAACTGCAATAGGAGACATCAGTAGCATCTGATAATGGGGATAACCAGACACTCTTCTTCTGTTGATGTCCAGGGAGGTGGGAAAATGCACTTATCAGGAATTTATGTGAATATGAGGAATATCCTGTG
Source organism: Phyllomedusa bahiana (assembly GCA_025379985.1). Lineage (NCBI taxonomy): Eukaryota > Metazoa > Chordata > Amphibia > Anura > Hylidae > Phyllomedusa > Phyllomedusa bahiana. The sequence goes on from JAODAL010022789.1 coordinate 29,190, forward strand.
GAAATATGGAAAAAAGGCTGAGGATGGGAATTCCCCTTTTAGTAAATAATAATTGGATGATGATGTCACAATAGCTCATTTGCATACAGAGCCTAGAGCTGTGATGTCATATGATGACATCATAATGGAGTCTAAAGCCTTTTCTAGAGGATTTGTCTCCATGTTGGACAGAAAAGAGAGACAGTGACAGAGAGTAGAAGCTACTGAGATTTCATGGAATTAGGCGCGTGGCCGGCGCTGCTGGCCACGCCCCTCTCCTCCTGAAAGTCCATTGGCTTCTTTCACTGACCAAATCAGGAACTTAAAAACGAAAATGGAGAACTCTGATGAAGAATTCAGCTTCCTGACCAAGAAATCAAACATCCTAACGAAGGTCAGAAGCTTTTTCCCAGGTCAGTTTAAATTTAAAAGACAAAAAGAACATGTCATACGCCAGGACAAAAGGAGAGAAGAGAACAACCTACAAAATAGGTGATACTGATACCACATCCACGGCTGTGGATAGTGGAGATTTTACTGCTGATCAACTTACTGCACATAATGTACTTGAGGGGCCGATCACACCACCAGACCTGTCCCAGGAGAAACATGCTAAAAGTGGGAATCTACCACAAAATATACCCATGGACATTGCTGAATGCCCAGCCAGTACTCTTAGCAATGTGATAAGTGCAGCTGATACCAGCAGAGTACAGCAGAAGAGAAAGTTAAACTTTGCTCCAGAACCATTTAGTGTCCAGGATCCACCTGCTGCTAAAATACGACAAAAGATCGTTAAAAAAAACGACGCACTAGGAAGGGAAACGTCCTGTAATCATCATGTACAGAGAAAGGTCAGGTCTCATTTCTAAATCTTGAGACTGAAAGGGAAACCTTTAAAATCTGGACATAGAAATGGCTGAGACTGTGAAGACATTTAAAGTGTCTGATAATCTCCAAGGAGCCCTAATAGGAGAACACCAATCTCCGAGGACAGTCAGTCGGGGACTTTCCGATTAGTAGAGATGAGACCAACCTACAAAGTAGGTGATACGGATACCACATCTACGGCTGTGGATAGTGGAGAACTTACTGCTGAACAGAGGAGTGCATGTAATATACACAAGGGACCCATCACACCACAAGACCTGTCCCAGGAAGAACATGCAAAAAGTGGGGAACTACCACAAAAAATACACAAGGACTCATCTCTAAATATGACAAATATGGAAACCTTTATGCTGAACATAGAAACAGCTGAGAATGATGACATCACAGCAAAGGTTTCTGGTGAAACTCCCATATGGAGTCCTGAAAAGACAACACCAATCTCCGAGGACAGTCAGCCGGGGACATTCCCAACAGGAGAGAAGACACCGACCTGCAAAGTAGGTGACATTGACACTATGTCAACATCTGTGGATACTGGAGATCTTACTGCTGATCAGGGGAGTGCAGAAAACATAAATGAGGGGCCCATCACACCACAAGATCTATCCCAGGGAGAACATGATAAAAGTGGGGAACTACAAAAAAATCTACCCACGGACACTGTTGAATGTACCTCCAGCAAAGTGATGAGTGCAGCTGATACCACCACAATTCAGCAGAAGAGAAAGTTAAACTTCGCTCCAGAACCATTTAGTGTCCAGGATCCACCAGCTGCTAAAATAAGACGAAAGAGTCGTAAAGGACGACGCACTAGGAAGACTCGTCCTATACATCATCATGTAGCAGAGAAAGGTGAGGTCTCATTTCATAATCTTGAGACTGAAAGGGAAACCCTTAATATGATGGACACAGAAATGGCTGAACCTGATGAAGAAATTGTGAAGGCGTCTGGTGAATCTCCCATAGGGAGCCCTAAAAGGAGAACACCAACCTCCGAGGACAGTCAACCAGAGACATTCCCATTAGGAGAGAAGAGACCAACCTATAAAGCAGGTTATACTGATACCACGTCCACGGCTGTGGATAGTGGAGATCTTACTGCTGATCAGAGTGCAGAAAATGTAAATGAGGGACCCATCACACCACAAGACCTGTTCCAGGGAGAACATGCAAAAAGTGGAGAACTACCACAAAATATACCCAGGGACACTGATGAATGTATCCCCAGCATAGAGATGAGTGTGGTTGATACCATCAGAGTACAGCTGGAGAGAAATTTAAGCTTTACTCCAGAACCAGTTATTGTTGAAGATCCATCTGCTGCTAAAGTACAACGAAAGATTTGTAAAAGACGACGCAATAGACAACGTAAAAGACGACGTCCTGTACTACATCATGTAGCAGACATAGATGAGGTCTCATTTCTAAATCTTGAGACTGAAGTTAAAACCCTTAAACTGCTGGACATAGAAATGGCTGAGCCTGATGAAGACATTGTAAAGGCATCTGGTGAATCTCCCAAACTGAGCCCTAGCAGGAGAACACCAACCTCCGATGACAGTCAGCCGGGGACATTCCCACCAGCCAAAACAGCTGCAGCAGAACATGTTTCTGACCCAGTGACTAAAGATCTAGGGACTTCCCCGAAGCGGGAGATCACCAGAAGTAAAAGCCGCCTGATTCCTGGAGGCAGCAGAACATGACCATCCTGTCTCCAGAGCACCTATCCATCCTGAAGAGCAGAGGGCAGAGAGGCATGCTGGACGATAACATCATCAACAAGGCCCAGGAGCTCCTGCAGAGTCACTTTCAGGGGTTTGATGGCCTGCAGCCCACCGCTGCCCTTCTAGTGCCCGGATACAGTGTACATAGGAAGGCTGTAACAGATCACTATGATGAGGAAAGGGAGCACTGGCTAACACGTGCTTCAGAAATGGCAAGATCTGGTGGCTGACAGGCTCAACGTAAAACTATCTGTACAACATCATCCCGTGAGCAGATCAATAACATCTATTCTGGGAAGTGGTCCAGAGACTGAAACCTGTGCAGTTTCTTCAATGTCGATCAGCAAAAGAAACAACTATGACTGTGGGGTATTCGCCTATAGCCTTTGCATTTGAACTTTCGATGATGACTGCAATCCCACAGCTATCTACCTAACATGCATGATGAGGAAACATTAATATTCCTGCCTGCAGGAAAGGCAGGATTCACGGCTTTTTCCAATAATTGGGACAAAAGTGATCTATGTCTTGGATGAAGTCGTGTAGAGTCAAAGAGACCAAAACTGAAATGGACTACAATGACTATGTCTACCCAAACCTGGTCGCCCTTGGACTTCAGGTTATAGCATTATTGACCAGTACTGTAACAAACAATTCTTTTTAATGTGAAAGGGGAGGAGGTATCACAGGAGGGTCTGATTTGTTATTGCTTATTTCCTTTCTGGGTGTTCTGGGTTAACCCACAAGAAAAGAGGATCCTCTATGGTAGGAAAACTGAGGGCAAAAAGTCTGGAATCTCCAGATTCCACCACTAGTCCTCCAAATTACATCAAGATAAGAGGAATATAATGACAGGTAAGGGAATATAATGAGCAGAAAAAAAAAAAATAGTGACCGGGAGGGAAATTTGTGGATGAGGGCTCATGGTGAAATTCTGCAGCTTCCGGCTACTACAATAGGTTATGGCCGATTGGTAATAAATCAGATGTTACCACTTTTTACTACCCAGATCTGAGTCATGTGTGATTGTCCTATTCACCTCTGTGGTCTGTGGAGGGCGCTGTTACCAGGACTACATAGCATATAATCATATATTTCTTTATATTACAGAGCGGGAGTCTCAATGTTTGGACAATCTGCAGACTCCAAAATATGGGAAACAGCTGGAGATGAAGACTTACCTTCAAGGTCATGAACTGGTGGCCACAGTTCATGACGGATCAGTAGACCCACGCACTCAGGATGAAGAGGCAGATCCGGGTCTCGGTGTCTGCGCTCATACTCTAGACAATATTATATATAACCGGGACTTTCCACAGATCTATACACCGAACTAGTGAATGTTCTGTGAATTTTCTTCATGTACCATTGGCCTTCTACCCCTAGCCCAGAGGAAGGTGCTGTCCTTCAGCCATGGTTCCTAGAGGTTTCCTCCACTGGGGGTTTTTTTCTCCTGGAGTGTTGAGGACGATCTTAATGAGTTGTGGGGTCCATCAATTCATCGGGGGCCATTTTGTGACTACTGCTCTGACTTTGAATTACCTGAATAAACAAGTCTGTGTTTTTGATGTAGCATTGTCCTGTCACTACTTACTCCAATGTAAAGAACTTTGGTTATCGTAGAATGCTAAAGTGATTCAGTGGAACCATAGGGTGTTACAGCTGTAACAGGGGTCTTTTAATGTGGTAATATTTAGATGGGTTTCCTCATACGCAGCTCCCACATAGAGAGGCAAAAGAGAGGCAGAGACACACAGCCATGTAATTACATGATGCTCGTCGGCATTCATCCATGACTAGATAGCACTCAATCTATATGAATTTATGCAGCTAGTATTGTGTTCAATATAGTCTCCATAAAATGAGCTCCTTCTAGTTAGTGGTGTCTCCAGGAAGCAAAAATTGCATAATCTCTCTATAGAGACATGGGTAAGATTTTTGGTACCCTTCCATTAAAGAAAGTAAACCCACAATGGTCATATAATAAAATATGGCTGTAATGTGTGGTAGTAGAGTATTACAGTGAGGTGCAAGGTACAATGTGCCTCCCTCTGGCTGTGTTGTGGCAGTAGTACAGAAACCCAGTGTAAAGCCTTCCAAAGCGCCTGATTTACCTTTGTGTGAAATTGGGTGCAGATTGGCCCGGTGTTTTGGCCGTGGAAAAAGATCACAGCATTCATGTCAAATTCCAATTTTTTGTCTATCGACTCAGAAATGTAGGACTTAGAGAGCTGAAACCTGGTCTTAAAACCTTCTGAAAGATCTGACCAACCTATGTGCCAAATTTGGTGCAGATGTGACCAGTTGCTTGACCATGCTATGTTCACAGCGAATTCCAATTCTCTGTGAATATGTTATGAAGAGTAGGTCCTAGAGAGCTGAAAACTGATCTAAAACCTTCCAATGCGCCTGATTTTCCTATATGTCAAATTCAGTGCAAATTGATCCATTCATTTGGCCTTGCATAAAGAACAGACAAGAATCATGTAGAATTCAGATTTTTTTTTTTTGTGAATATGTCAAGAACGCTTGATCCTAGAGATTTTAAACCCCAATCTGAAACCTTTCAGAGTGCATAATATGTGCCAAATTTGTTGGGGATTGTTCTAGTAGTTTGACCGTGCATCTAGAATATACAGTGTTCACGGTGAGTTCCAATATTTTGCAATTACTAAAGATTGGTCAGATCCTGAGCGTGAAAACAAACGTGTAAGACCTTTCCCAAGTGCTATAGTACTATCTGTGAAAATTTGGTGTAGACTGATTCAGGAATTTGGCCATTAAGAACAGACAGCAATCATGGCATATTAGGATTTATTTGTGAATATGTTGAAAACAGTAGGTCCTAGGTAGATGAAACCTATCTATTACCTTCCAAAACAGCCAATTTACCTACTTGCCACATTTGGTGCAGATTGGTCCAGACATTTGGCTGTGCATAAAGAACGGACATGAGATAACAGAAAAACATTTTTATATATAAAAACATAAGAATCGCTTCATACTCACTAAGCCTTGCAATATGACTAGAAATAAAGTAAAAAAAAATCCTCATATCTGTAGACAGCTGTTTTGGGAGGTTTGCCCCACATCCAGGCCAGATAGCATAAGAGTTAGCGAGATGAGAGGCTATACACATATCTCAAAAGGGGTAACATTCCTCATTAGGGAAAGGTACCATGTACAGTGAAGGAAGTAATTATTTGATCCCTTGCTGATTTTGTAAGTTTGCCAACTGACAAAGACATGAAAAGTCTATAGTCTTTTAAGAGTAGTTAATTTTAAACATTGAGGATATTTCAAAATAAAATCTAGAAAATCCCATGACTAAATCTACATTTTTTTGAATTTTTCAGTGAGAAATAAGTCATCTTGATACTCTGGAAACAAAGATTAAATATGCGTGGCAAAAACCCTTCTTGGCAAGCACAGAGTTGACTTTTTTTTGTAGTTGATGATGCTGTTTGCGGACTTGTCAGGAGGAATTTTGGTTCACTCCACTTGCAGATATCCTCTAAATTAATTAAAGTTTTGAGTTGTTGCTGGCAACTAGGGCTTCACTCATCCGTAAGTTTTCTGTGGGTTAAGTCTGGAGATGGTAGGCACTCTCCAAGACTTAATGTGCTTCTTTTTGAGCACTACTTTGTTGCCTTGGGCGTATTTTTTGGGTCACTGTCTTGTGGACGACCCAGCACATGACACATTTTTAAGTTTGGTGGAGGTAGGAGTTTGTCACTCAGGATTTTACGGTACGTGGGGGGGGGGGGGGGGGGGGGGGGGGGTGGTGGGGTGTGGGGGGTGGTCTCAACCATTCTCATTGATGCGGGTGAAGTAGTCCTGTGCCTTTGCAGAGAAACACCCCAAAATATATGATTCCACCTCCATGCTTGACAGTGGGGATGTTGTATTTTTGGGTCATAGGCAGCATTCTTTCCTACTCAACTACGCAAGTTGAGTTAAAAGGGGTTGTTCGTACCTGATTGGTTTTTAATTAAAAGATCTTTTAAAAACAAGCAGCTTTGCATATATGTTATTACAAATGTCTATGACTTTGAGTTATCCGTATAAGTAGTAGAGCATCAGCTCCTGAAATCCCTATTGCAACAGACCTGTTGATTTGATATCATGGCTGACAGTGCTGATGACTTCTTCTGTTTATGAATAAGGTCAGAGCACAGAGCCCCTTCAAACTCTAAATAATGTGAGGCACATACTCGCGCTGTCACCGTCATCGCGCTTGACGAGAGAGAGTGAGATGATAGATAGTATAGAGTATAGAGATAGACCACACGCATGATATGGTGTGTGTGTGTGTGAGTGGAGTATTACACTCTGTGTTGTGCCTGCTTTCCTCTGCTCTCTAACAGATTGAGGAGAGCAGAGATGAGGCTGATCAATAGATGTGACAGCAATGAAGGTGTGTTACTATACATCATGATGTAGTTCTGTGGAGCTTGACTTTTACTAATAGTATTACAGATCAGGGGGCATGGACTGTTATGCTCTTGCTGGTACTAGTGACCACATCGTGCTTGTAGTAACTCACTTAAAGTGCGCTGTGTCTGTTCTGATAGGGTTTGTTTGTTGTTGATGGAGATGTGGAGATTTGTTTGGTAAAGCAGGGGGTATAGGGAACATTACATCCCCCTGCTCTGCTATAGCATACAAGTTTCAAGAACCTTATCCACACTATAGATCAGCCTCCTCCTGTCTCGTGGAGTGACAGTGCAGCTGATCAGCAGCTGCAGCAGACATTGGGCAGGCACACACAGGGTTTATTTGGCAGCAAATCCCCCTCGACCTCCCCTGCTGTATAGATGTTATGGAGGAGAGCTTTCTGTGTGCTGTGGAGGGGGGGGGAAAGAGGGAGGAGAAGAGGCAGACAAGAATCGCACGACCCTAAATTCAAAAAATCCTTCTGCCATGCCAGAAGATTGAAGTAGGTGATAAGCCTGTAATGAGACAACTCCTTTAATGCACAAATAACTAAATTTTTGTTTCACTGACCAAGCAACCTTCTCCCAATCATCACCAGAATCATCCCAAGTGTTCATTGACAAAACGTCAGAGGCCTTGACAGCCGCCTTTTGAGCTGGGGGACTGGCAGGGACTGCCAGGATTTGAAACCATTAAGGTAATGTGTTACCCAATGGTTGTCTGGTGCCTGTGGTCACAGCTGTATTGAGATCATTAACAAATTTCTCCCAATGTAGTTTTAGGCTGATCTCTCACCTTCCTCATGATCATGTGATGATCACGAGGTGAGATTTTGCACTGGTGTCACAGTATCGAGGTATGATTGACAGTTCATTTATGTATTTCTTCCATTCTTCTTACTATGTGCCACCAACAGTTGTCTCCTTTCACCCAGCGTCTTATTTATGATTTTGTAGCCCATTCCGCTTTGAGCAGGTCTATGTTCTTGTCCCTGACATCTTAGCAAGCTCTTTGGTCTTGTTCATGTTGTAGAGTTAGAATCTGACTGATTGAGTTCAGTGCAAAGGAGTCTTTTTTTTATAAAGGTGACTATTTAAGACCGGCTGTCTTTAATGCAGGTAACGAGTTGATTAAGTATGTCTAATGAGACTGTAGGAGCCAGAAACTCTTATAGTTGGTAGGGATCTAATCTTATTTCAGCAAAATGCAAGATTATAATTTATATAATTTCATACAATGTAATTTTCTGGATTTTTTTTTTGGATATATTATCTCTCAATGCTAAAATTAACCTACCCTTAAAATGTCAGTGGGCAAACTTACAAAATCAACAAGGGATCAAATCATTATTTCCTTCACTGAAGGTGTATGGAAACGTATGCGCTATGGTCTTGCCACTAAAAATTAATATATATTTAAATAAGCTTAAGGGAAAACAGCAAGGACCCTGCTCCACCTATTGCATATAGGGTTCCTCAAACAATTTGATCAAGGCCTTGTAAATTGAGGGGGAAAACCAAAGTACATTTTTTATTACAACAGCTGTTTCGGTGTTTACTTCTATAAGTAAGGTTTTTGAAAATGAAATCCGTGTGGTATCACTGCCAACATTGCAAGTCATCACGATTACTTTTAGAATGCTACAACCATAAGGTGGTGCAGAGTCCTAGTTGTTTTTCCTTAAGCTTATTTGAATATATTTAAATTTCAATGGAGTGACCATGGCGTATAAGTCGCCACATATCTCCATAGTGCCTTTCCCAAATGGGGGTTATTACGTCTTTCAAGCTATAACTAGAGCCTCTGGTAATGAATTTCTGGGCCCTGCACAGAGTGGGGCACACATTTTTAAACTGCTAAGGTTCATTCATTGGGATTGTGCTTGAATGGAATTCTTGTGCCATCTTGTGACCAATAAAGTAGTGGAACCAAAATGAAGAATGACTTAAAAGAAAACTATCCAAAATAGTTAAACAATCGAGAACAGCACTGCAGTCCAGAATTTAGATAAAGTCCAGGGTATATAGAATGCAAGAGCATCAACTTACAGGTAAGTCCCCACCTGCATACTCACTAATGTCCAAAAAAGAAAGGAAGGCTCAAAGCTGAAATGTTGCACCTTGCTCATCTGAGTTTGTATTGATCTATTTTTTTGCACCAGACAGCTTTAAAAGTAAACGAGTTTCTCTCCCTAAGATGCGGCTGAGAGGATGAGATATGACTTGGCGACCACTGAGGTCAATGTGCCATCTGTATAGCAATCAGAAGGGTCCTCCAGAGAAGGAGTTGTCCTTTGTAGCAATTCCACATTCTAGCTGATAAAGGTCTCCCCTATGGACATCACATAATAGAGAGCTGATATAAAATATGGCAGGGCTGTGCTTCCCATTCAAAATTACTGAAAATCAGAGAAACCTCAACAACCCTTATCAAAATCCTAGATGCTTTAGTCATTCACTGTTATGTGGGTAGAGCCCCTCCATCTACCATGTGCCATTTGTAACACTTGTGTCTTCTTATGTGGCAGAGGAGCACTTGGACCCCCTTAGGCCATGTTCACACGGCAATATCCAGGACATATTTCAGTCCGTAATTACGTGCCGGAGTGCGCAAATTACGGGCTGAATACGTCCTAGTAACTACGGTAATCCACAGTTCTCATAGAGAACTATGGAGTACGTCTCCTCTCCCCGCTCGGCGAATCCGCCGAGGGGGGAGATAATTGACATGTGAATTACCAGTGGCGTATACGCGCCACTGGTCATGCACGACACTGGGCCGGCCCCCCCCCCCCTCCCCCGCTCCCGCCCCCGCCAACACGGCGTAATAGTGGGGCGGAACCACGTCCCGCAGTTAAGCCGTGAGAACATAGCCTTAGACCCCAGGGCTCGGGTACAACTGCTACTTCTGGCCTCCAATTGTTATTCCCTTTGATAATGATTAAGCAACATTCTCTCAACTCTAAAAACTAATCTGGAATCACATCTCCCAATTACTGGGGTAACAGTTATTGGACACTCGTCATTTTGAACAATCCAGTATCTCCCTCATAAGAAACAGAATATGAAGAACAGGAAACATCCTTTAATCCAATGTAATCCAGAAATTCTGATAATCCAGCGTTTATTTCTAGCACAAAACTGCAATATATGGGAGATTCATGGGAACAAAGAGGGGTAGAAATGGGAAATTGTTCAGGAAGCGCGGTTCTTAGAGGACCCTCATAGATTGGGTTTCCAAGAGAATATAACCTTCATTGCTTTAGACCACTGATCCCTTTACTATTAACCCTTTCACTCAGGGACAAGACAAGACATTTTGGCGTTTTAGGCAAATAGGGCAAATGGCAATCCTTCCTCCTGAAAAATCTAAATTTCTGGCCCTGACCTGGCGCCTGCAGCTCTGCCCTCCTCAGCTGGGTGAGATGGTAAGGAAACCCAATTGCAGCATCTTTTTTTAGGTGCAGTAAAAATGACACGATCTTTACTCTGAGGGTCAGTACTATTCCAAGGATATTTTTTCTCATTTGCTTTGCATTGAATTTTCTGTGACCAATAACTTTTTTATTTTTCCATCTATAGAAATGTGTGAGGACTTGTTGTTTGCAGACTGAAGTTTGTTTGTTTTTTACTATTTTCGAATACTTTTGACTTTTTATTCCAATTTTTGGGTCGACAAAGTGACTAGAGATGGGCGAATTTCTCAAAAATTAGGTTTTGCCTTTTCCCCCAAATTTTCCCCCGCAAAAAATCTTTTAGACCCAATTTTTTTGTGCCGAATGCTTTAAAAAAAACGCTATTTCCGGCTGGGGAGACCCTTAGGGTTTTTGTAAACTTTGTGCCATGCTCAAATATGCTTTGGAGCGGGTTTTTGGCTTATACAATCTGTGTTTTACTATGACACACAGACGACACCCCGTGCTCTTAGAACCCTTTCACTCTCAATTCCCGGGCACATACGGGGGCAAAAACTGCCAAATAACTAAAGTGGGAACGCAGCCTGAAAGGTAATATCGCGCCGCTGGAAAGAACTGAGGGGGCCCAAAAACCTACATAACTAAAGAACAAATAGGGGTTTTCCTGGGCAGGCACAACGACACAGTAAGGGACATCCAGCAGGGGGGGGTCCCCCCAAAAGGCCAGAGCTTCCGGTGTCATCTAGCAGGGTGTGTTGACCCCCAAGCCAACCTTCCCTCGAATGGTTGACTAGGCACCACTTTCTCCCAGTTGACATCTGAAAACCCCTGGCAAAAGTCGGTGATCCGTAAGACACAACCTTTAGTGGCATTGCCAGGAAAAGGTCAGGGGCCCTCACCTGTCCTCAACCCCCTCTGCCCCTTTCAGCCCCCACAGCCAGGAAACAATGTGCTGTGGCCTCTGTCCCACTATACAGCGAGGACCAAACTATTTGAGACGGGGGAAAAAAAGAGGGGGGGAAGACACCCGCTGCTTGCAGAAGCGGGCAAGTAGTGATGAGGAAGGGGCATGGGGGGTTTGTTTGAGGGGGCGGGCTTTGTCATGACACCGTGAGGTGGATGGGGGTGAAAGGCAAACACAACCATTCCGATCCCCTTTGGGAACCCGGGTGAAGAACAAGGCGGAACAAGGTATTTGGTCCCAAAAGTTAAAAAAGGGCATAAAGTCCCCCCCCAATAAAAATTTCAGCCCATTTCCATGCTTCCTTGCACCCCTTTTTCTGCCTTGGTGAAGTCGCCCTAGGCGTGGCCTACTTCGACACCCACGTCCCGCCCATGGAAGCAAGAGCTTATCTTTATCATGGGGAGAGAGAGGGCAGTTGCGCCGCAGTGGCGCAACCGGCAGGTCAGTAGTGTGGCCGGGAGTCAGCACGGTGGCAGCAGGAGCCAAATGGCCACGATTTAGATCACCCACTTTGCAGGTCCCAGAAAGTAGCAGCACAGGGGCTCACCGAGGCAGCAGCGGTAACAGTCGGTCAGTGCAGAGCATGGTGGTAAAATCACCTACCAGGGTGGCCTTTTTTCTGCCAAGACACCGGAGGAGGCGAAGATGGCAAAATTTGTAGAATTGTGGGCAGAAGTAAAGCGGGGCCAGGGCAAAACGTTGGCACCACAGCCCTGCATCACAATGCACGCACCACCCGGTGGCCGGGGGAAAACGTTCTAGATGGGTGGTCCATCCTGCCCAAAAAAGCCCCAGTGGCAGCCTCCCATTTCGGCAGTCAAGGGCCCCACCACCTTGCCGGGAGGGGTTTCTTCTTTCACATTATCAAAGGGTTTCCAGTGCTCCGCTCCTTGCCATCTGGGCCAGCAATCATTCCCGGACGATTGCCAAAAGACAGCAGTATGCGTTTAGCCATCCAAGGTGTAAAGCTGACCCGGCCCCGTCCAATTGGTGGTACGCAGTCCCTCCCTTTAAAGTGGGGACTCTGCACCATTCACAAACCCCCCAGGGAAAATTTGCAAGCAAATTTTAAATTCCTTTACCCCCAAGCACACCCCCTTGGCTTTAACAGAACAGAGAAACTATAAAAAGGGAAAAACTGGATAAATCTTAAAGAGCAAAACAGAAAATCTTTGAACAGAGCAAACAAAAAGGGAACTATTAATAGAGCAAAACAGAGAAAACTATGATCAGAAGGAAAGGCTTTTAAAGTTTTTGATGATCCAGCGGACGGGATACTCCACTGTTAATTTTTTTGTCAGCCGTGGGGAGCTCATGCGGACACGTGCCGTTTGCTCAGGCTCTTTAGGACCACGCAATTTGTCGTCCCCCGGACTCGGGATGAACAACGCATTTCACTTTCAGTCCCGGAACTATGCTGCAAAATCTGTCTGTTAGGGACTTGAGACGCGGCGACTACATTTCACGGCCACATGAGTCTAGTGGGGGCAATGAACAACCAGTGAAGGGATTGGCAAAGGGGAGAGGCAGAGGAGTAACAAGGAGAGAGGTGAAGGTGTGGGATAGTGGAACAGCCGCATTGTATTTACTCTGTAAAATCATATGTGTGACTTATTATTGTAAAGCATTCTGGTGTTTGGCCACAAGATGCCACTGTCTCGGGAAACTGGTGTATGCAAATGATAGACATGTGACTAGAGACATGTGACTGGAGGCATGAGGCAGCGGCCATTTTCTTGGAAAGAACAAGAAAGACAAAGAAAAGCAGGAGGGGAACAGATGCTGGCTGGGGAATGACTGGGCTCTGTTTGGGCTCAAAAAGTGTGAGAACCCCCAGAGAGAGAGGAATGTAACTGTGCGCATTGAAGCTTTTTGTCAAAGAAAGACCCACAAAGGAAAGGACCCTCTGCAAGACTGAGAGGAGCGACTACATCTTGGACAGAGGGAACAAAACCTCAGGGGCACAACTGCGCCATCGAAAAGGTATACCGGGTCAAAGAAAGCGTGCACGCTAACAAAACTAGGACTGTGTGCGGGCCTGTTAGTCTAGTTAGGACAGATTTGGGTTTCAGGCCATAAATGTTTATCCAACTACGCCTCCGATTTGGGACATTGGATGGGCCTTGCTAAAAGCACTGTTATTTAGGAAACCCGGGTTCGCATGTAAGAGGATCTGTTTTATATGTATATGTAAGCTTCTGTGCCACACTGCCGCGTGCTTTTGAACTGCACCACACACAATTGTTCCTGTCCTTGTATGGTATTAAAAGGTAGTGGGTGTTCGGCCTTTCTGAACCCCATGAGTAGGTAAACTGATCGTGCATCCAGAGGACACACTCTCGGCAGCGCGCGGGTGTGGCACGGGGGCCTTGGTTACTACTTTGAAACATATGTGCTTGGGGATTTGTTCACAATGCTTTTCTGAAAAGTTCAGTAAACTATGGGTTGTTGAACTGGTGTTGGAGTCGTTTTCTTTGTCCGTAACTTCGCTGTATTCCGGGAATCCTACCTCGGTGCTCGGCTTACAAAGGCAAGGGTAAGGGTTTTGTTGTGTGGTTTGAAAGGCCAGATTGGAGACAAAGGTTATCCCAAAGTAGTGGACTTGTGGTGTCAGTGAGACAGTGCAGCCATTGGTAATGATAGAGAGATCTATTTGCGCCATCGTCCATACTCCCATAGGTCTGACCGGGGGGTTCCTCAGCGCTCACGTACCACTGCCACGGCTTTCTTCACCCCCCTAGTGATTTAGGTATCCACCAGCAGCAGCAGCCCTGGAGCAGACCCTGAACCCTGGATTCTTCTGGCTGCCTGCCTCAGCTACTATTCTGATGCTGCTACCAGCCTGATGTCACACATCTGCTGCCAGCTACTCTTTCTACCCCCACCATCTTAACCGGGACTGGGATTGCCACCCACCTCCCCACTCTTCACAGGGCCATTATGTAGTCTTCTGATGCTGCTACCACCTCACCACTCAGGTCTCCTCATGATGCTGCTGCTTTCACCTCCAGCCTATGTCACCATGTCACTCTCTGGCTTGATGCTACTGGTGCCGACACCTCCTCATTATGTCACCTAGCTGCCACCACCTCAAAATTATGATATTGTGCCACTCTCCGGCCTGATGCTGCTGCTGCTGCACCTCTACACTATGTAATTGTACCAATCTGTGGCCTAATCATGCTGCTGCCACCTCCACAATCTGTTATTTTCCACTCTGTGGCCTACTCATGCTGCTGCCAACTGACCACCCTGTGGTTTCCTAAGGCTGTTTCCACCCTCCACCACTCTATGACGTTGCCACTATGTTTGGTTTTCCCCTCCTTTAATCTGTCAGAAGGAATGAAAAGGACAACCGATTATGTCTTTGGAGAAGCCGTAAGGCTAGTATGACATCCTTTGTTTTCATCAGGATTGTCTGGTGATAAGGCAGCCAAAAGCCGGAGTAGATACAAAACACAGAACACATGCAAATATCCATTAATTATTATTTTGGGATCAACTCCTGTTCTTTTGCTTAGCAATGAAGGATATTGACCAATTGAAAGCGGACACTGAAGGATCAAGGAGGGCAAAATGATTAGTTGACGTCAATGCAAAATTACTGATAAACCATCCTCCGCTTTGGGGGGTGGCGCTACATGTATAGCTTTAAAACAGAATCACCACCCAATAATGAAAAAATTACTGTTTGCCACAGATAAGCAATATCTAGAGATGGGCGAATTTCTCAAAATTCGATCGGTCACTTCCCGAATTTTTCCGACAAAAATAAATTCTGGATCCGAAATTACTTCGGCAACGAATCGCGTTAAAAAGCACTATTTCCAGCTGCACAGAGCCTGCAGGTGATTGTAGAACGTTGTGCCAATACTTAAAATATTCAAGGGAGTTTGTTTGGTCTGCATACTATGTTTTAGTATGTCACGCACATGACTGCCCGCCGCTCTTAGAATCCTTTCACTATAAAATCCCTGGCACTTAAGAGGGCAAAACGGACCTAAAAACTCGTAGCGGGAATGTAGCCTGATAAGTCTGCAGCGAAGCTGGAAAAAAACAAGCTAGGGCTCAGGGGCAACATTAGTGACAGAGTGTTGGAGTGACGGCGCAGCCACAGCAGCATGAGGTCAGGCAGTGGCACAATGACATTACTGGAGGCGGCAAAACAGTATAGGCCACTGAGTGCACAATTGATACAGTGTGGAGGTCACGACAGCGAGCAGCATGCATCAGCAGTGGCACAATGACATTCTGGAGCGGCAAAACAGTAAGGCCACAGAGGTTGGGGCACAATCACACAGTGTGGAGTCACGACAGCAGCAGATAGATCATGGGGGGCATGGCACAATGACATTTCTGAGTGCAAAACAGGAGGAAGCCACAAATGGCACAATGACTGAGAAGCGGAGGTCACGGCGGCAGCAGATGAGGTCAGCGCAGTGGCACAATGACACAGTGTGGAGGGCACGGCAGGAGTCACAGCAGCAGCATGAGGTCAGAGAGTGGCACAATGACATTCTGGAGTGGCAAAACAGGAGGAAAGCCACAGAGTGGCACAATGACTGAGAGCGGAGGTCTCGGCGGCAGCAGCATGAGGTCAGGCTAGTGGCACAATGACACCAGTGTGGAGTGACATGCAGCAGCCACAGCAGAAGCATGAGGTCAGAACAGTGGCACAATGAACACAGTGTGGATGTCACGGCAACAGCAACAACAGCAGCAGCATGAGGCATAGGTGGCACAATGACAGAGTGTTTGAGGTGGGTGGCAATACAGTCCCTGGTAAAGATGTGGTAGGCAGATGGAGAAACTGTCAGCAAGATGTGGTGGGGGCCCCCATCAGGGCGGGTGGCGGCATCAAATAGTGGATGAGCAGGTAAGTTTGAACCCAGACTGACGCTAAGGCATTGGTGTGGTGGAAATCTGCCGATCCCACGCAGGATTCATCTTTGACAAAGGTCAGTCCGTTCCACAATTCCCGTGGACAACGGGTTCTCCTTTGGTTAACGAGGCCCCCCCGCCGCACTGAACACCCCTCTGATGCCACACTACTGGCCGTCATGAGGACAGCTTCTCCACTGCAAACTCGGCAAGTTGTGCGGCCACACATCCAGTTTGCTGCCCAGTTGTCCAGCGGATCTTCTAACTGAGGTGCAGAGTGCCTGTCCAAGTAGGCCCCACAACCTTTGGTTCCAGGGACTGCTCCAGCCAGCTGCTGCTGGCGGCGACTGCCCTCCTCACTCGGCGGTGAAGGACGCCTGCTCATCAGTGACTCCAGACTTAGTGATACTACTGATGAGCGGAACTGCACCTACCCCCCCACCTTCCGCCCAGCAGCCGCGCAGTAGTACGTAGCGCTGAGGAAGCCCCCCCGGTCAAGACCTGTCAAGGAGGGACGATTGCCGCACAATAGGCAGCGGCCAACTGATTAACGGAGGATTTCCCTTTAGTATATGAGTTTGTCTTCCACTCAATAGCTGGGAAAAAAGGCTCCCATTTTGTCTTGTGGCCGTAGCGAGGGTCCAATAGGGTGGAGAAGCCAGAAGTTCAACCCTCAGGCCGATGCTGACTATTCGGTGTCCACTATCCAGGACGCAAATAAGCATGCAGCGGGCCAATCTGCCATGTGACATCGAGGGGCTCCCTGCCTCCATTTCCACTGTATACTGCCACGGATGCCTGGGGTCCTCTGCCTCGTCTTCCTCATCCCACCACCTCCTCCAGCTGCTCCTGCTCCTCCCTCGTCATGTCACCTGGGAAAAATCCACATCATGTTCATTCACCAGACAATGCTTCTCTCCAAAGTCCTCCTCCTCTCCTCCTCCATTTCAGTCCCGCACCGACTCATGCATGTGGCCACGAAATGTAGTCGCCACTCTCCATCCCCTGCCCAGACAATGTTTCAGCATCTTTCCAGGACATGAAGCAGTGGAATAACGTTATTCATCCGAGTCCTGGGCGACGACAAAGAACCGTCGCCTCTCGAATGGCCTCAACAACCTCGGAGGTGTCACCATGAGCTGCACTGGCTGACATCAAAGTTACACAGGGAGTACTTCTGTCTGCCTGATCATCAAAAAATCGTTAATGACCGTTCTCTGTTTCATCACAGTCGTCCAACATGTGCAGGCGGGAATGCCAGCGGTGGAAACATCGCATATCAGAAGTGTGTTGGGGAGCCGTTCTGCCGCTTGCAACTCGAGGTGGGTGTTTCCTCGCTTGTACGAATGGATAAATTGCATGCACATTTCCTGCCATTTTCAGAATGTTATTCGAAGCTCGGTGGAAGACTTCAGAACCGGTTCATCTACCCATGATTGACCACGTGTCTCCAGCAGGGCGCATGGAACCATCCTCCTCGGTGCATGCGCGGTACACCAAGTCCTCCACATTGTCGTCACCAATGGATCCGATTTGCATTGGTCCGGAGAAAGCCACACATCGATTTCTAGCTGCACTGACGCGGAGCAGTTCCACCCTGTGTGACTTGTGTCGGCCGAGGCAATCCGGAGTAGAAACTGCGTGAACACCGCTGTGCCTACCACATGTGGAATGATGGAGCAGTACTTTGTGAGGCTGAGATGTGGTGAAAGTGGACGGAGGAGGAGGAGGCGGACATTGGCGCAGGGTGCAGCAGTTTGAAACGTGGAGGAGAAAGCGCGTCTCCTGTCCAATTGTTGGTGTGGCTGGCAGGACGCACATTCACACTAGTGGCCGTAAAGGACATCTTACTGGGCCCTGACCGTAGTTACAGCTCCCAGACGTCCGCGCTGGCCCGTGCACCTTGGAACTAAACCGATAAGCACCAAGGACTAGACCCACCTTCTGTTCTACATATTTATGAAGGGCTGGTACTTCGCCTTTTATGGAAAAGAATTACTGCTTTTTGGACTCTCCATCTCAGGCTCGGCAACAACATTAGTTCTCTGAATTGCAGAGTCCACCATTTGGAAAGGGAGGGACCTGCAATACAACAAACTGGACAGGAGCACGGTCAGCTGCTGCACCTTAGGATGGTGGAAACGCATACTGTTGTCTCTTTGCAATCGCCTCGCTGAACGACTGCTGGGCGCCATGATAGCGAGGAGCAGGAGCATCGGACCCGGCAGATGATGTCCAAAGAGAAACACTCCCTTCGCAGAGGTGTGGAGCTTGACTGGCTGCAATGGGCATGCGGGCCACTGGGCCCTGCTGCTTGTGCGCTGTGCTGCGGCGGCGAGGATGGCCACCCAACTGAGACTCACGAATCCCCAGGCCAACGGATGTGACGCTGCATGTTTTGTGATGCAGGGCCCGTGTGTTGCAACGATATCTCCCTGGCCACGCTTCACTTTCGCCACCGAGAATCTACATAATACCCATATTTCGGCTCCTCCGGTGTCCTGGCAAAGACGCCACACCGCCGAGAATCGTATTTTACCAGCCAACGCTCCGCTCTGAGATGACTTACTGCCGCCGCTGCCTCGCTGAGCCCCTGTGCCGCTACTTTCTTGGACCTGCGAAGCGGGTTTTTTTACCCCGGGCCGCTTGGCTCCCGACCACACCTGCTGCTATCCTGCGACTCACGGCCACAACGGTCCGACCCACTTGCTGGCTGCGCTGCAGCCAGACGCGCAAGCTGACGCCCTCGTTCCTCCTGACGATGAGAAGGCCCTGCCTCCCCACTCCCAAGTGCGGTCGGGTCTACATCATCATCTATTTGTGATTCATCGCACTGCTGCCTCAGCACCGTCTTGGTATGCCCGAGGCTGACCTCTCACAACATGACCCCTCCCAGTGCACTCTCCACATCTACTACTTTTGCCGCCTACTTGCAAGAGCAGGCATATTGGCCCCATTTCTTCAGCTGCAAGTAGCTGCTACTGCCCTCCTCAAATTGTTCATCCTCGCTAAATAGTGGCGCTGAGCCAGACCACATAGAAGATCTCTGGCTGAGGGAACCAGATGGGACAGAGGCGGAGCTGAGGAGCAGCGGTGAGGGCCGCTGACGCCCGCTCCCAGGAGCCCATGCCAACTAAGGGTTGTTGTCTGAGTTTCCCACCGACTCTTGCTGGGTTTGTCAGATGTCATCTGGAGGAAGAGTTGACCTAGTCAACCAATCAAGAACCTTGGGTTGCTGTACAACACACGGCAGCCTGATGACAGCGCAGTGTGGCCCTCACCGAGTGCACCCCTGCTGCGAGGGGGGGGTTTGGGGGGGGGGGGGGGGGGGTTCCTATCCCCTTGCTGTGCTGCGACTTGGCCTGTTTCCAGGAATGTTGGTGCCACTGCCACTCGCAGGTGCAGAGCCCTGCCACTTCTCTGTCTGAATACTGTTTGTTCTAAAATTACACAGACACTGTTTGATGATATATCTGTATATGATAAATTATACCACCCTGTTTTTGACTCCAAATGACCCAGTAAACAAGCTTGGGTAACCTTTGATATAAATGCGCTCCAACAAATGACCAGGAAAAATTAACTTGTATGTGTCGTTTAAAAAAACGCTGTGTGTTTTAACTAAATGTAAAAGCACAACAGGCTTAAAATAAACCTTCGACATGAATGTATGCTACAGGAAAAATGTATATATTTTGGCGTTGAAAAGATGGTTTCTTTGGGTCAGCACACCAGCAAAACAACGCTTAATAACCCCTGGATGTAAAGTGTTCCAAAGAATTGAGCCACACAAATTAGTAGCTTTGTAGCGTGTTAACATTGCGTGTTTTCTACGCCACACAACAAGAGATACAGTTGTAATAGCCTTTGCTTGGAATTAGGCTACAGAAAAATTTATATATTTTTGCTTGAAAAAGACCGGTTTATTTTTTGTCAGGCACACTACAAACAACGCTTAATATAACCCCTGGATGGAAAATTGGCGCCAAAGAATTGAGCGCACAAACTAGAAGCTTAGATAGCGTGTTACAATTGCGTGTTTCTTACGCCACACAACAAGAAGATACAGTTGGTAATTACCTTTGCTTGTGAATAGGCTGCAGAAAAATGTATATATTTTGGCGTTGAAAAAGGACGGTTTATTTTTTGTCAGCACACAAACTACCCAGCAAAACAACGCTTTAATAACCCCCCCCCCCCCCCCCTGGATGTAAATTGCGCCAAAGAATTAGCCGCACAAACTAGTAGCTTTGTAGCGTGTTTACAATTGCGTGTTTTCTACAACCACCCAACAAGAGATAAACAGGTTGTAATAACTTGCTTGTGAATGAGACTACAAGAAAACTGGTATATATTTTGGCGTTTGAAAAAGACGGTTTTATTTTTGTCATACACAGCAAAAACAACGCTAATTAACCCTGGATGTAAGATTGTGCCAAAGTAATTGAGCCGCACAAACTAGTACTTTGTAGCGGTTTACATTGCGTGTTTTCTACGCCACACAACATGAGATACAGTTTGTAATTAACCTTTGCTTGTGAATTAGGCCTACAGGAAAAAATGTATATAATTTGGCGTTGAAAAGAAGACGGTTTCCTTAGGTCAGCACACCAGCAAAACACCTTAATTAACCCTGGATTAATTGTGCCAAAGAATTGAGCCGCAAAACTCGTAGCTTGGTAGTATGTTACAAATGCTGGTTTTTCGTACGCACACAACAAGAGATACAGTTTGAATTAACCTTTGCTTGTGAATTCAGTCTACAGGAAAAATGTATATATATTGGCAATGAAAAAGAACGGTTTTCTTGGGGTCAGCACACCATCAAACAATGCTTAATTACAACGGATGAAATTGTTGCAATAGAATTGGAGCAGCCAAAATGTAAGTGGTATTGTATTGTAAAAACATGTTTTCTTTAAATAAACCAACAGAACTGGCTTAGATCCCACTTGGATATTGACTGTATATGCAGCTGCAGTGGACGTACACTGGATTTTCAGATCCAATACCCAAAAAATTAGAATAGAACATTAAGAGAACAGTCTCTGAGACAAGCTGAGACACCCACAGAAAGCGCTATATAAAAAAATCATTCTCAGCAAGAGCTACAACAATCAGCCGTGGCAGCACCTTCCCCTGATCAGTAACAGTGAGAGCGTATGAGTGCCAGCGTCGCGCCCGGACTTATATAGTGATGAGTGACGTCACAGAATCCGCCGTCTCTGATTGCTTCAGCTCTGCACATGTCCATGCAGCTATGCCCTTCTCCTCGCAATGCTTTGCCCCATGTGCGCCATGATGCTCGCAGACATTTTATCAATCAAAAAAGGCCCCCCCAACAAAACACTTCGTCATCGAAGTACCACCAAACTTCGACTTCGTTCCGAACTCGAAATTTTCCTGAAATTCTAAACGATTCCACTTCGTTAAATCAATTCGCACTCCAATTCGCGACCATCTCTAATTATAATACCTGGCCAATGTATCTTTTAAGAGTTTTTTTTTGTGTTAACAATATCAGCAGTTCTCTAGAAACGCCAAAAAAAACAGTCAAAATTAACATATAAATAAAAAAAAAATGCTTTTCTGCTACTTCTGGATACATGAAAATTTTAAGTTCTCGCCGCACATTTTTGATCAAAACTGCCAAAAGCGTTATTTTTTTTGAAATTGGACTTCTACAGAATTGCAGCGATACCCATTAATGTTTTTATTTTTTAAAATTCTGTTTCTATTTTTTATTTTGTAAATAGGAAATAGGGGTTTTGAACTTTTAACTCCTTTTTTTAACTTTTTAACATTTTTTTTTTACTTGTAATTTTAGAAACTTGGCAACATTCTGTGGAAAATACATGGCAGTGTTATTTGGGCCCTAAGTGGTCAAGTATTAGGATGTAACTGTTAGGCCATGTTTCACAACGGCTTATTCCCGACGGATGGTGAGCCCGTATTGCGCTCCACAATCCGGCGTGAATAAGGGGCGGGACGGAGGCGGGGCCGGAGCGCGGCGGGGGCTCCCTCCCCGCCCATAGACAATCGCAAAATCTACGCGCGTACGCGCCGTAAATAATGTGCATGTCACTTTCTCACCCCCGCGCGGATTCGCCGAGCGGGGAGGGATCGACGGAATTCCACCTGTTCTCTACTGAGGAGCAGTGGATTACCTAAATGACTCCTCCGAAGGATTGGCCGCCGTACTGCAGCAGCACATCTGGCGCGCAGTAACGGCGCCAATCCGCGGCAAAATATAGCCGTGTTAACTAGGCTTAGGTATGTTCACACGGCGTGTTTAATACGTTTTTAGATACGTGCTTGGATCTGTGTTTCGGACCCTAAATGGACCCAAACACGCATCTAACAATGTGTGGTGTGATCTATATTGCCTTGAATGTAAAATACACATCAGCGTTCAGATGATGCGTCTTTCTGATGCGTCTTTCGGATCCGTTTAAAGAATTGACATGTCAATTCTTGATCCGTTTTATGCAGCAGACGCCCTATTTCAATTATTCTACCATATTTGCGGGGCATACTTCGGCTCAATTATGTGCCAAGGTATGCCCCGCAAATACATCGTGTAAACATAATCTGAGACTAAGCACAGAGACCCAGTTAGGAACTCCCTTTGACTTCCCCTAAAGGTATGTTCACACGCCGTTTTTGGATGTGTGTTGGATGCAAAAGGATCGCACCCTATTGTTTATTATAGGGCTCCTGTTGCTTTCGGACCAAGTATTGACATGTCAATTCATGGAACGGATCCGAAAGACGCAATGTAACAGCATCGATCGATCACGCGTCGTGTGAACGCAATACGTGATTTTACATTGCGATCAGTGTAAAATAATCACAACTGCTCCATCAGAGGCGTAACTTGAAGCTCCTGGGCCCTAGTGCAAAAAGTGAAATGGGGCCCCAGGCACCCATGTGCTATTTACAATTCTGGTGTCTCCTTACATGGAAGGAGGGCTTTTGGGCCCCCTCAGGCTCCAGGGCCCGGTAGCGACTGCTACCTCTGCACCCCCTGTAGCTACGCCCCTGCTGCTCATTGTTAGACCCCCTCCTACATAAATCCTTATGTGCCCTATCTCTATAGTAGGTATAGCACCAACTAGTGAGTTATGTGTATAAACTTTACAAGAGTAGTAATTATACTTTACTACCCTAAAAGTTCACTTCTTTGGGTGTTGGCCAAGGTGGGCGAGGGGGGGGGGGGGTTGAGGATAATATTTAATCCCACAGTGCGGTGAAACAAAATGGCCTCAGACGATCTCTATTTTATACTGAGGACGGTGAGTTTTTTGGGTGGTTTTTAGTTTTTTTGTTGAGGTTTTTTGGGCAGTTTTTCAGGCAGTCTGTGTGAAAAGTTCTCTGTCAGATTTTCAGAGGTTTCTAAATACTAAAAACCAAACAACCTATAATAGTACAAAAAAATCTTATAATATGAATACGGGTGGGACTAATCTAAATATATTAATATTCATAACTTCTTTCTGGGAAGAAATCCAATATTTAATATAAATAAGGAGAAATTCAGAACTGTTCTTATATCTCATAATGTTTCGTTAGTAAATTCAGGCGGCCGGTTATTATTCAGGTCAGAGTAATCAGTGCAGAGGTGCTGGACTCCATAACATGGCACATCTCTCATGAAATTCAATCACTTAGGGTCTCATGTATGAAAACTGTATAAGGCCTCGTTCACATGACGGATTTGGCCGCGCTTACCGCGGCCAAATCCTCGGCGGGCCGCGCCGCAAACCCGCGTCTCCCGACGCGGTTTGCGGCGCGGGCGGTAGGCGTGCCTCGCCGCGGGATGGGCGTGGTTTGGGGCGCGCCTTGCGCCGAGGCTTGCCCTATGCAAATTAAGAGCCGGGGGCAAGCCTCGGCGCTCACCGCATCCCAGCCGCGCACCATCCCACGGGCGCTAGCCCGCGGCAGCCACCCGCCAGCCCTCCGCCGCGCAGTGCACCTCACTGTCAAGAAATGCAGGAGAGTTCTTCACACTTACGCGCGGGTCTGTCCGCGGCTCCGGCCGCGGCCCAAAACCCGCGGCGTTGTGAATATTAACGCGGTTTCCCATAGGAACCATGTTAATAATCTAGGCGTGATTTGGCCGCGGTTATGGCCGCGGAAACCGCGTCGGAACCCGCGGCCATATCCGTCGTGTGAACAGGGCCTAAGACCTTCTTTGTTGCCCATAGCAACCAATCAGAGCCCATAGCAACCAATCAGAGCTTCCCTTTCATTTCATGTACTGCACTGGAAAAATGAAAGCTGCGCTCTGATTGGTTGCTATGAGCTCTGATTGGTTGCTATGGGAGCAAAGACAGCCTTACACCTATGCAGTGTTCATACACGTCCCTGTTACTGTATGAGAGGAAACTCTTCTCACCAACTTCTCAGAAAGCTCACAGAAGCTGAAAGCTACACAATAATGATCACCAAGAACCGGACATGATCATGACATCGCTGCAGTCTTAGAATGAAAGAACATAAAACATGGCCTCATATATACGAGCATCTACTTCAACATCTTTCTAGCTTTCAAAAGGTCTCAAAGTAACTTGTCCCTCAAACCAAGGCCATAAAGGGTGACTTTTCTAACAATGACATAAATACTATAGAGGCAGAAGGATCAGCTGTTGTGGGGCCAGCACAGCAAATCTGACACCACAATGGGGTCAATGGGGTATTTGTGTCAGATGCCCCTGTCCTCTATGTGTCCCATTGCCATCTGATGTTGCCAGATGCCAACATCCCTTAACGGGAACCTGTCACATAGATTAATGCACCCTGCTGAGGGCAGCACAAGCTATGACAGACCTGCTGGTTTTCCAGCGCGGTCCCTTATTCTGTAAGATGCAGCATTTTAGAGCAATTTACCCCTCAAATCCTTATTCATGAGCAGCGTGTTAGCCCCGCCCCAAAAGGCTAGCTCTCCGCCCACTGACATTATTCACCATGTTTTCTAACCTATTTAAAGTAATAGGTTTGTCAGTTGAGTGGGCGTGGCTAGCCTCAGGTGGGCGGGATATGAAAAAAACTGACTCTTTAATGACTCTTTCGAATGACCTTTCTGCCTGAAAACTGCAGATCTGAGCCTTACCTACACGAAAACTCCAGCATCTTACAGACTAAGGGACACAGCGCTGGGACCAGCAGGGCTGACACTAGCTTGTGCTGTCCTCTGCACGAGGGGCATCACCTCTGTGACAGGTTCTCTTTAAACAACCACCTGCGGACTTTTAGCGTTGCTGCAGACATCGGGGTTTGCGGCTGTAGTTCACAGCCCTGTTCCCAGCACAGCCTCTGCAAGCACCAGGTAGCGGGGAAAACCTCCAATCCCCGGCGCTTAACCCTTTAATTGCTGCAGTCAGTGATCACAGCATAATCAAAAGGCTTTCCCCTGTTCTGTCGGGTGATTGGGACTCCGGTGACCACACAGAGCCCGGGGGAACATCTGTACAGTCTGTGTAACAAGCCAGCAATCAGGGTAAACTGTGAGCGGCCCTGGTCGCTGCCTGCGTCTGACACAGACTACAATGTATTAACATATATGAATATGCTAATACATTACAAAGCGTAAAAAAATGTAGAACAGTTATCCCTTCATGGGATTTAAAAAAAAAAGTAAAAAAGATAAAAAAGATCGAAAAAAATAAAATAAATATTTAATAAAAAATAATTGTGCATACATTACATGCAAAAAAAACCCCCTAAACAGAGTAGATATCCACAGGACCGTAATAACCTGTAGAATTAATCTAACAAGTTATTGAATGTGAAATTTGAATGGAGTAAAAAAAAACATTAACATTAAAAAATGCCGCATAATTAATAAGTGAATCAGGAAATGGTTAACCCAGGCAATTTCCCTGGAAAAAAAAAAAAAAAAAAAAAAAAAAAAAAAAGGGGGGGGGACCCCCCCCCCCCCCCCTCCCCCCCTTTCCTGACCAGGCACATTTTTTCCTCTTCCTTCTACATTGTGAGTTTAAAGGCTGTAATGCTTTCCTACGCTGGGCTACAGTACCCTTTTCCGTGATATATAAGGCTTTTTTTTATGTTACTTTTACAGTATTTAATATATAATTATATATATTATATATATTATAATATTATATATATATATATTATATAATTATATATAAATAAATAATTTAAAGTAACATAAAAATATAATCCATTAAATTTTACATTTTTTTTTTTTGTTTTAAATTTAAAGCAAAAGTGCCAAAAAATATGTTTTGTAGTGTGTTATTTTTCCCTTTCAGGGATTTTTTATTATGGTGAAATAAAGTTTTGGGGTTCGGGGGGCGGGCTAAACTTTGATTTTTTTTAACAAGCTTTTATTTGTGTGTATGTTACACCCTACATATGGGTGTAAACTGCTGTGCGCATGGTAGGGCATACAGGGGGGGGAGGCTATTCCCGTTTGGACACAGTTTTTGGTAGGTTTTTAATGTAAACATATATAAAGCCCCCGAATACCAGAACAGGTGAACCCTTCAGAAGCCCCCCTTTTTGGATTAATACCCTTCGGGGTTTTTTAGGGGTATATTGTGCATTTGGGCACACGGGTGTTACATGGTTTTTTTTTAGCATTGGGCCAATAAAATTTTTATCAAGTTGTGTTTTTTAATGTTTTTTTTTTTTTTATATGGGACCATGTGGGGAAATACATGCTGCTTTACTCAGCAGGTGGATACAATTACAACGATTTGTATATTTTTTATGTTTTACTGCTTTTACACTTTTTAGCTCTTTTTTTTTGAAATAAGAAAACATGTTTGTGCATCGCCATAGTCTGAGAGCCAGAACATTTTTATTTTTCTGTATTTGAAATGTGAAGGGCTTGTTTTTTGTGGGATGAGCGGTTTTCTTGTCAATTTTTCAGAGGACATGACTTTTTGTTCACCTTTAAATCCATTTTTGGGAGGCAGCATGAAGAAAACACAGCAATTGTGGCACCATTTTTTATTTTTAACAGCGCTCATCATGCAGTGTTCGTGACATGTTATTTTTACTTTGTGGGTCGATACAATTACAATTACAGGCTTTCATGTAGAAGCTTGTAAAACAATATTTATGCATTGCTATGTTCTGATAGCCATAACTTTTTTTTTTTCATATAAGGAGCTTTGTGAGGGCTTCTTTTTTTTAGGATTAAACTGACGTTGTCATTGGTACCACTTTGGCCTTTATACTTGACTGCTTGTTTTTATTCTATTTTATGTGCTGCTGGATGAACAAATTCTGTCACAGTTTTTTTTTACGCCATTAATCGGTAGGGTTAAACAATGTGACAGATTTAGGGTATGATCACACGGAGTTTTTCAGATCCGTTTTTGGATCTGCTTTTCAGACCCAAAACGGATCCATAAAATGCTCTAACAATGTGCAGTTTGATTTACATTAGTTTCAATGTAAAAAGTGCATCGCCGTTCAGACGACTGATCGCCGATGCGTGTTTATTTGAGTCTTTTCGATGCGTTTTTCGGATCAGTTTAAAGAATTGTCATGTTAATTCTACTTGTGTTTTACGCAAGTGAAATTCCCATGGGAAACAATGGCGTGCGCTTTTGGAGCCTGAAAAACGGATCCAAAAACGCAACACACTTTTGGGTATGTGTTGGATATGTTTTTTGATGGCTTTTCGCATCCGAAAAACCTTTGGGATTAAAATTTAAATTTGTCGTGATTTGAAAGAAAAGCATTGAAAAATTGGCCCCAAAAACCACCAAAAACCGCATCAAACAATCCAAAAACGCATTTTCAATGATTTTTGGATAGTTTTTTGGATGCAGTTTTAAATGCGTTTTTCAGTAATAAAAAACGGATCAAAAAACGGTTTTGGATGCCGTGTGAAAAATACCCTTATTGGCTAATCATTAGGGCGAGACAATCCCAAAATAGGGGTATACTAGTTTTTTTTTTGGGGTTCAAAATTTATTGTAATAAAAAAGACGGTGTGAGGTTTTTTTTTTTTTTTCTTTTTTTTGTTTAACTTTTTTTTTTTTTGACTTTTTTTTTATTTTTTAACTATTTTTCCCTTGCCCCCTTTGGGGACTGATTTCAGAAATTAGTGGATTCTGTTTTTCAAAAGAAATAGATGTCTGTATGTTTGTGGGAGGGAACTGTCATCATCTAAAAAGGACCTTTCACACGGGGATTGGCCGCGGTTTATGGCCCGGGGTTCCGACTCGGTTTCCCCGGGCCAAAAAAGCCCCCCAAATCGTGTGTTTTTTTTAAAATGGTTACCCTGGAAACCGGTTTAAAAATTCAACACTGCGGGTTTGCCGCGGCTTTGGGGCCCCATGGGTTTTTTGGCGCGGTTTTTCCCCCCCCTACTAATTTTTCATGGGGGGCAAACCTCGCCGCAGCCGTGCCCCAAACCCGGCCTACTTGCGCCGCGACCACGGCCGGCCCCGCGGCGCTAACCCCCCGGAAGTCGCATTTGGGCGTTTGGGGGGGAGGGGGATTTGGGCGGGAAAAGCGGTGATAGCGCGGCCCAGGGCCCGGGGGCCCAAAACTGCCCGTGTAACAGGGGCCCAACCATGTCACACGGCTTAAAATGGGCCGTATTTCGGTCCGAAAATTTCCGCCGAAATTTGCCAAAATTTCGGGTTTAAAACGGCCCGTCATTTCGTAAACCACAGTTCTCTTGAGAACTATGGGTTACGTCTCCTCTCCCGCTCGGTAATCCCCGGGGGGGGAGATAATGACATGTGTTTACCGGGGGCGTAAGCCCCGCTGGAATGAATCAAGGGGCCCGGCGAAGGCCGGCCCCCCGCCACCCCCCCGCCCCCACCCCCCCCCCCGGCCACACGGCGAAATTGCGGGGCGAATTACCCCCGATTTAAAGCGGTGAACATGCCTAACTGTCATTAGGGCGGTGACTACGCACCCCGCAAGCAAAAAGAGGCTTCCGGGCTGTGAGGGAAGCCATCAAAGTCCGCAATCGTGCTGCAGGGTGCTCCGATGGGGTCGCGATTGGCCACAGCAGCTAAGGAGTTAATCTGCGGCAAGCGGAACAACCCGCTCGTTTGCGTTAGCGCAGACGTTAGTGTAAAAAGGATACCCTGCACAATCTCCATATGCCCGGTAGCCCTTTTTGCAAAAAAAGGGATACATTTTTTCTTTATTTTCTTTTTTTCATTTTTTGTTTTTTATTTTATTTTATATTATATTTAATAGTGAAAAGGGTTTTTTGAACTTTTAATTCGTCTTTCTTTTAACTTAACAATTTTTTTTGTAAGTTTAGGGCACTTGACAGTATTCTGTGGAAAATACATGGCAGCATTTTTTGGGCACTATGGGGAATGTAAAGATGGGGTTTTTTACCCTCTTCGGCTAAAATGCCCTTGTGGGTTGGTACGATTTTTAATGGCCAAACAAAAAGTTTTAGGCCAAATTTTTCATAAAACTCAACACTTTCTAATGTGCTTTTTCAAGAGGGGGTGTTCTGGGTGCATTTTGGGGAGTGTTGCACCACATCATAATATTAGACAAACACTCACCGGGGCCCCTTTATTAGGTACACCGTTTAACTGTCGTTATCACTAATTTTTTAATAGCCAATCACATGGCGGCAATCATGCATTTAGGCATTTGACAGGTAAGACAAACTCCCGCAGTTCAAAAGAGCTCAGTATGGGGAAGAAAGGTGATTTGAGTGGCCTTTGAAAGTGGCATGGTTTTTTGGGGCCAGAAGGGGTGGTTGAGATTTCAGAAACTTTGATTCCGGGATTTTTAGCACCCAAACCCTCTCTAGGGGTTTTCGAGAATGGTCCGAAAAGAAAAAAAATCCAGGAGCGGGAGCCTTGGGGGAAATGCCTTTGATGCCCGAGGTCAAAAGGGGAAAGGGCAAATGGTTCGAGCTGATAGAAAGGCAACAGGATCAAATAGCCACCCGTTTTCAACCAAGTAGGCAGAAGAGCATCTCTGAACGCAAGTAGGGAAAATTTGGGCAGATGGGCTACAGCAGCGAAGACCCCCCGGGTGCCACTCCTTTCAGCTAAAACAGGAAACTGAGGGGTCCCAAAATTTTCCCAGCTCACGAATTTGGACGTAAAAGTTTTGGAAAAACTTTGCCTGGTCGATAAATTTTTTTTGCTGCGACTTTCGGATGTAGGGTCAGAATTTGGCGTCAAAAACATGAAAGCATGGACCATCCTCCCTTGAAAAGGGTTCAGGTGGTGGTGGTGGTGTCATGTGTGGGGAAATTTTTTTCTTGGCCTCGGGGGCCCCCTTTGGTACCAATTTAGATGTTGCAACACCTTTGGGAAACTATGCACGAAAATTGAGCAGTTCTGAAGGGAAAAAGGGGGTCCAACCCGTTAAAGCGGTGTACTAAAAAAGTGGCCGGTGAGTGTATTTGAATGTGGTTCAGCAAAACTAGGCGCATTACTGCTCGGAATGTGGTCTACCTGAGCCCAAAGGAGTCGAAGTGGAGCAGATTTGCCATTTGGGGAAGAAAATGTCATTATTTTCAACTTACCCGTACAATAATAAAAAGTAATTTCTGATAATTATCAAACTATAAAACTTAAAATTTATTGAAATGTAATAAAAATTTATCAAAAAAAATTTAATAAAATATTAAACCCCAAAAAATTAAAAAAAATATCTCCTTAAAATGTATTTAAATTTAATTTTCTAAAACAAATTAAATTTATATAACCCCTGAGAGTTGTTCAGATTTTTACATTTTCATTTTTACTAATTTAAAAAAAAATTTATTTTTGCTGCCCCCCCTTTTCTCTACATACAGCAAACCATCAACCACAGGTCTTGCGGGGATCGTGGTCCCCCAAGCAAGACCTACGTAGTTTCTATTCATGCTTTCTATTCAAAGACTTTTATTTCCCCCTGCCCTATCCCCTTTACAAATTTTAGGGCATTCTAATGCGTCTAAATTTCATAATGCGCTAAACACAGGCGGGCCAGGAATTTTATTCTCTTTTTAAAAATCACCAAAAACCACTTCATACATTCAGGCGCATTATACACTGAAAACAAAAATTGACAAAATTTACCCCAAAGCGCCTTCCTTCATACATGTTTCCCCCATTGGTCAAGTTTAGGGTAAATTGATCAAAGAGCGCTATAAAATTAAAACTTTTTTATAAGACTAAGACTAAGGGCTATATTATAAGACAAGACAAATGACGGCAGAGATCTAGGTAAAAAATTTTTCCTTTGAGCTTCCCTTGTACAAAAATTTTTTTTTAAAAAAGTTAAAAAGAAAAAATTAAAAAATTAAAAAACCCCATTTCACCATTTTACGAATAAAAAAAGAAAAACAGTAAAAAAATAAATAAACTTAATGAGAATCGCATCATCTGTGAGGCTTTGTCCGCACAGCACTGGATTATTGTCGGATTTTCTTCGGATTCAGTACTGGGGATAATAGAAAATGTTCTATCTTCCACAATGTACGGGGTCAGCGGGAAAGCTGAAAACCGACCGCGTTTTTTGCCGCAAACAGCGATGTTAGAATGCCATTGGATTTTAGACAGCAGAAAAACTTGCTGTGTAGAGTAGCCTTGGCTGGTTCACACGGAAAATTGCGGGACTTAATTACCCCCCGCAATTACCCGGTTTTGGCCGGGGGCGGGGGCGGGGGGGCCACACCTCGCGGGCCCCATAGACTTCATTACAGCGGCGGTATACCTGCGGTAATTCACATTCTTTATCCCCCCCTGGGCGAAATTCCCCCGAGCGGGGAGGAGACGTAACCCTAGTTCTCTATGGAACTGTGGTTTACCCGTTAATTACTGGGACGTATTACAGCCGAAATTTCGGCACTCCGCACGTAATTACGGATGAAATACGTCCAAATTTTTAAAACCGTTGAAAATGGGCCTTAAAGGGCCCCTCTAACTGACAGTGTCCAGTCAAGTCAGGGATGCAGTTCTGCCAGGTCCCCCTTCCCTTAAATCCTGATGTGCCTAACACCAATGTGAGTTTTGTTTATAAAAAAATTTCAAGAGAATAACAAGTTTTACTACCCTAAAAGGTCACTTCTTTGGGTGTTGGCCAAGGGTGGGGGGCAAAAAATGGCTCCTACATGTGAGAAAAAAAAGGGCCCCAGAAGCTTTATTTTAACTGAGGGGGGGACATGAAAACCTGATTAAGGGTAGGGCCCAAGCATAGGACAAAAAATTGTCGGGGAAAACCAAAAACCAAAAAACCTTTTTAAACCCAGTATTTTAGCTGGGTTTCCAAGCAGTTTTTTGGGTGATTTTTAGTTTTTTGCTGAGGTGTTTTGGACAGTTTTTCAGGCAGTCTATGTGAAAAGTTCTCCTTCAGATTTTCAGAGGTTTCTAAATACTAAAAACCACAGAAAATCCAATAAAAACCTGTTCTTTTTTGGAAAAACCTAATACCAATATTATATCAACCTATAATAGTACAAATAAATCTTATAATGTGAATAAGGGGGAGGGGGGACTAATCTTCATATATTAATATTCATAGCTTCTTTCTGGGAAGAAATCCAATATTTAATATAAATAAGGAGAAATTCAGAACTGTCCCTTTTATTTTAACTTTCGAGAAAAATTCAGGCGGGCCCGGGGGATTATTCAGGCAGAGTAACGTGCAGAGGTGCTGGACTCCATAACATGGCACATCTCTCATGAAATTAAATCACTAAGGGCCTCATTTCAATTTAGGCTCGGAAAAAGAAACTGCGCTCGATTGGTTGCTAGGGTTTCTGTTTTGGTTGCGGGGGAAAGCTTAGGCATTTTCAACGCTTAAAATGGGCCGTTTTTTGGTCCGTAATTATGCCGAAGGCGCAAATACGGGCTAAAACGTCCCGCTTCGGTAATCCACAATTCTCATGAGAACTAGGATTACTCTCCCCCCCTGCTCGGGGCGAATACCCGGGCGGGGGAAAATAAGGCCTGAATTACCGCGGTGTATAGTGCCGCTGCAAAGACTTCATGGGCTGGAAAGGCCGGCCCCCCGCCCCTCCCCCGCTCCCGCCCCACCCCGGGCCAACACGGGTAATTGGGGGCGTGATTTGCCCCGCAGTTAAGCGGTTAACCTACCTTACAACCATGCTTTTTCATAAAGTCCCCGTTACTGTAGAGAAAAACTGTTCTCACCAACTTCTCAGAAAGCTCAGAAGCTTAAAGCTACAATAATTACACAAGACAGGGGCATGATTCAGACAGCCTGCAGTCTAAATGGAAAAACATTAAAAAAGGCCTCATATATACAGCATCTATTCAAATCTTTTACCCTTTAAAAGTCTCAAAGTAAATCTTGTTTTCAAACCAAGCCAAAAGGGCACCCCCACTTTATCTGAGGCAATAAAAAAATATTTCCCAAAAAAGACATAAATACTATAAAAGAAGAACAAGCGGGTGTGGGGCCGACAGCACATCTGACACTACAGTGGGGGGAATGGGTATTTGGGTCAGGTACCCCTTCCTCAAGTTCCCTTTAGAGATGGGGGAAAATTTCCAAAAAATTTTTATTTGGTCACTTCGCCGAATTTCCGACAAAAAAAAAAATTTGGGCCGAATTACTTCGGACGAAACACTTAAAAAACAGGGATTTCAAGGGTGCACAGAGCCTTAGGGTGCGTAGAACGTTTTTGCCATCTTTAAAAATGCAGAGGATTGTTTGGTCTTCAACAATTGTGTTTTTAGAGAAAAGCAGAGCTCCCCCCTTTGAACGCTCACTAAAACAAGTTGCCAACTTTTTAAATGGAAAAAGCAGGGGAACAAAGAGGGGAGGGGCTACCCTCGGCAAAAATTTTTCTGGAATGCCCCCCTTTTTGTTTGGGACCCCCTTCAAAAAGCCACACCCCCCTGCCTAACTGCATAAGGCTTTGGAAAAGCCAGGTAGAGCCCCAAAAGCCAGGATAGCCCCCCATAACCAGGTAGTGCCCCTTCGGCGTTAATCCCCCTAGTAGCAAGGGAGATGCCCCCCTTTTTTTTAGCCGGTAGGGCCCCCTTTAGTAGTCAGGGAGTTGCCCCCTTTTTGTAGTCAGGAATTTCCCCCTTTGATACCAGGTATTGCCCCCCCTTTTATAGCCGGTAGTGGCCCCCCCTTTTTATCAGGGAGTGGCCCCTTTAGAACCAGGTAGTTGCCCCCTTTAGTAGCCAGGGTTTCCCCCTTGTTGCCAGGTAGGGAGTCCCTCTTTTAGTAGCCAGCCCGGGAGGTATTGCCCCCTTTTTTGCCAGGGAGGGAGGCCCCCTTTTTAGCCAGCCGGGGTTTTTTCCCCCTTTATAGCCAGCCAGGGAGTTGCCCCCCTTTTGTAGCCACCAGGTAGTGCCCCCTTTAGTACCAGTAGGGAGTGCCCCCCTTTTGTACCGCCAGGTATTCCCCCTTTAGTACCAGCCAGGAGTGCCCCCTTTAGTAGCCACCAGGGAGCCCCCTTTTGTAGCCGCCCGGATTGCCCCCTTTTTAGCAGCCATAGGCCCCCCCTTTTGTAGCCAGCCAGGTAGTTCCCCCCCTTTTGTAGACAGCC
>JAODAL010022790.1:0-63969 GCA_025379985.1 Phyllomedusa bahiana
GGCAGTATATACAGCTTCCTGGGGGGCGTGTATACAGCACCTAGGGCATAAAACAGTTTTCTGAGGGGCAGTAAAATCCCGGGGGCAAATAAGGGGGGGCAGTTATACAGCTCCTGAGGGCAGTATTACAGCTTCTGAGGGGCTTTTAACAGCTACCTGGGGGCAGTTATACAGTTTCCTAGGGGCATTATACGTTTCCTGAGAGCAGTTTTACACTTCCTGAGGGCATGTATACAGCTATGAGGGGCAGTGAAAACCCCGGGGGCAGTTTACACTCTGAGGGCTTGTATACAGCTTCTGAGGGGCAGTGAATACAGTTTCCTGAGGGGCAGTATATACAGCTACCTGAGGGGCAGTGAATACAGCTACCTGAGGGGCAGTGTATACAGCTACCTGAGGGGCAGTATATACAGCTTCCTGAGGGGCAGTATATACAGCTTCCTGAGGAGCAGTATATACAGCTTCCTGAGGGGCAGTGTATACAGCTACCTGAGGGGCAGTGTATACAGCTATGTGCCTGAGGGGCAGTGTATACAGCTATGTAACTGAGGGGCAGTGTATACAGCTATGTGCCTGAGGGGCGGTGTATATAGCTATGTAACTGAGGGGCGGTGTATACAGCTATGTAACTGAGGGGACAGTGTTATACCTAGCGTAATGTAACTGAGGGGCAGTGTATACAGCTATGTGCCTGAGGGGCAGTGTATACAGCTATGTAACTGAGGGGCAGTGTATACAGCTTCCTGAGGGGCAGTGTATACAGCTATGTAACTGAGGGGCAGTGTATACATCTATGTAACTGAGGGGCAGTGTATACAGCTACTTACCTAAGGGGCATTATATATACAGCTGCCTACTTAAGGAAGGGCATGATATACAGCTGGCTACCTTAATACGGAGGGACATGAACTACACTATAATCACTTATATGTCTGCGGAGCCCGTGTACATATGGCAGTCACTATGTGGTGCTCGCGTGTGCTCATAGTCTGGCAGTATTATTTAAGCATTAGGAATTGATGGTCTTGGTATTTATGGTATTGTTATAGGAACAGTATGACGGTAATACGTGTGGTATATCTACTCCATGTATGGCTGTATTATCTGTTACCGTATTATTTCGAGGGGTTACACTATTATACAGAAATGAGTGGTTTTGAAAAGGCAGTTTTGTCAGTGGTGACTTCTTTTACAATGTGGTGCTGAGAAGATGGACGGGATGTAATGAAATTTGCAGAAAATTAGTGACAATAACGGACTTTTTTATCTGTAAAAATACATGTAGCAGCTCACGATGTGGTATGAAAATACTGTGTGACTGCAGCCCTACTGAGCAAAATGTAACAGAGGGCACGGGCCCCGGATGTTTTAGGACCCTAGCAACGCCCCTGCGGTGGAAAGATGAGGAGTTCGGTTTTATCCACATTTAGTTGTAGGAGACGGGAGGAGAAGAAGGAGGATATGGACGATAGACAGTCTGGGATCCGGGAGAGAAGAGAGTTAATATCAGGACCGGAGATATAAAGCTGGGTGTCGTCCGCATACAGGTGGTAGTTAAAGCCATGTGAGGCTATGAGCTGACCCAGGCCAAGGGTGTAGATAGAGAAGAGGAGTGGGCTCAGGACTGACCCCTGGGGGACACCAACAGAGAGAGGCCGGGGGGAGGAGGTGTTGCAAGAGTGAGAGACACTGAATGTCCGTTCAGAGAGGTATGAGAAGATCCAGGACTTGGCTATGGTTAACTCCCAGCTTGCTACCCCTGATGTGGCCACTTAAGGTACAAAAGGACCAAGCAGAGGTGTGGTTGGGTCACATGCAAGGAGATCAGAGCAAGTGGCAGATAGAGAGTAGTCAGAAGTCCGAAAGCAGGGGTCAAAGCCAGAGAACCCAAAGCACTGGCAACAAGGCAAATTGCAGCAGTAAGAACACCAACAATCTGGTAGGGAAGATGGGGGGGGGGTATTACTAATAAAGGAGGAGCTGGGGAGGTGTTTGGAGGTCAAGGATGAGCTGGGCCTAAACATTTTGAAGAGCTAGAGCACATGCCTGCCCTATGGAATGGGTACATCTACGTCGGCAATGAACAGGAGCAGTGAGCAGTGCAAGAGCGGGGAGAGGTGAGGCCAAAGGGATCAGGTTTTTTGGGGAACACGAGGCCCGTGGGGGAGCAGGGAGCGTGGTCCCAATTATACATCATCTCTATTGATAAAATGTGGCTGTGTGGGCTCCTTACTAAGAGAAAATTCTGGGATACAGCTACATATCACTAAGGAATATTGTCACAAACTAAACATCTTGACTTGTCTTTGATTCGCAGCTTCTGTTCACATTTGTGTCATAGCTTCTGTTTATCCCACACGGTGCCATCCCCATTGGAGAACTATGGCACCAACAGCTTAACCCATTCAATTATTATGGGATCCGCCAGTTCCCACAGGGCTTCTAATCGCGTCGGTGTGAACACAGCCATAGATCCTCGCTGCCAGAAGTTTCATTTTCCTTCCACTGATGTTTTTGTTTGCTTCCCCCTCCTCACCGGGGTGTTAACATAATTGTTTAAAGTATTTTTAGCCATTAATTAGCTGTAAATATTATATCTGAACATGTGTTGCCCACACTTACTGTACTGCAAGCTGTCATCTGCATATGGAGGATCGCTGTCAGAAGAGATCTCCAGCCTTTGATGTATTACTGTCGCCGAGCTCCTCAATCAGAGACGCTGCCAGCAGTAATCATTGTAATTTATACTAAACCAACCACCTTGCAAAATAACTGGGAGTCGTCAATGTGAAGGCCCAACGTCCTGGAAGAAGCCGCTCTGCTTAGGAATGAGACCATCGCAAACTTCCCTTTCAACCTTGGACCTTCTCTGTTTTTCCCCCTTAGTTGATCAAAGGAAGGTGCAAACCACTGTGAAGATCTGCAAGTCTCTCATGGAGGGTAAAACATTCTGGCTAAACCCTATGTCCACCTTCACCCCCTTAAAACCTGGGCTGAGAAGGCCTCAAAGCATTTGTCTCACTACAAATATCAGCTTCAACTAATAGGGAATGGTAACTGAATACTTTTTCCAAGTACATTGCTTTGTTTATCTTGCTTTGTCGAGGAGATAAGATAGATTTTATCTGCTCTGAGTGCACATAAAATTAACTTTTAATAATATAAACTAAAAATACACAGAAAAAAAACTAACTATATCCCAAACGCAAAAAAAACAGCTGACCCTATAAACCCAATTATATATTATATTATATTATATTATATATATATAATATATTATATATATTATATATATATTTAAATAATATAAAATACTATTGACAATGTGTAAGAGAGGGCATTGTCCCAAAAAGGACAGCCCCACCTAAGGTCTATTAGGCCCTAGCATACCCTATAAATAATAGGGAATAGTAGGTGTGTTGATAATGGCCTAAAAAGTAATGACCCAAGATCCAATTAGTGACCCGGTTCAATGTAACTACACCAAGGTCTATACAGTGACTCTTAACCGCTGTTCAATATAAATATACCGAGGTACATATAATGACCCTTGACCCAATTGGTTTGTAGGGTCAGTTGTCTTATTGCTGTTTGGACTTTTCTGCGTATTTATTACTTTATATTATTAAAAGCTACGTTTTATAGTCTACTCCAGTGATTTATCAGAATTTATTAGACTATCTCTTGGCTATTTTGGCATTGTTAGGGTTGCTTTCATTTACCCTTTCTATTGTATACTGCTCTGAGTGCACACAGATGTCTCTGGTTACCAACAATATGTGATGGACAGATCAGCAGCAGCGGCGCCGGACACGTCCTGTAAGAGGGCGGTCAGCACAGCACAGGGATCTGGACTTGTTGCTCCATTCCTTTAGTACAGATCTCCCAGTGTCCTTTCCTCTATACCCATGAATGTAGAAATCCCAGTAGCTTCTATGACCACTAGGGGGCCCGTATGTATACACACGTATACAAATTGCTCCCTAGTAGTGTAAGCAAATACAACGTTTCTCACAGGTCTGTGTGTGGATCTACAGAAGGTGAGGACTCTGGACTAAGGACAACGATCAATCCCTGACGAAGAACGGAGCAACACATAAGCTGGAGGTCACTATTAACATTCAGTGTTTTATATCTAAATCACCCCCCCTCCCCCCACACCCTATTAGTAGAATCAGTCACCAGGACTTCAGAGCAAACATATAGGGTATGAAGAGCATGACATGTACTGACAACATAGCATGGGACTGTCCCTTTAAGACTAATAATAATAATAATAATAATTCTCATTAATCTCCTGATAGGACACAATGATGAGAGATGCACTGGGCACAGATCACCACTTTATAGATTTTTTTTTTTTTTACATAGGACTGCAGATATTTTTATAATATAGTTTAACATTTACCTCACCTGGTTCACATGCTACTGCTTAACGGATATTCTCGTCATTTTATATCAATTTCCATGTTTTGCCAAAATATTGTGATTGGCGGTGGTCTGACCTCCGGGGTCCTCACTGATCTGGAGGGTGCAGGGAGAGAGATCGTTTGGGCATAACTGCTGCAGAGAGATGCTCAGACCTCCATGAGTGCAGGGGACTGCTGCAAAACGTCATTAAGGAGGACAGGACTGGCCTGTGTAGGACGTTGCTCTATAGGACTTTTCTGTATAGGGCTGTGCTGTATATGACTGTACAGAAATATGTTGTATATGATTATATAGGACTGAGCTGTATACATCAGTGTAGTACTGTGTTGTATATGATTGGGCTGTATAGGATTATATGGGGTTGTTCGGCTAAGTAGTGTGCTGTATAGTCTGGTATAACACTGTGTTATATAGGACTGTCCTGTATAGCCTGGTATAAAAGTGTATTATATAGGGCTGTATAGGACTGTGTTGTGTAGAATATATAGGACTGTATAAGACTTTTTAACAAGGGCTGTATAGGGCTCGGTTGTATTGGATCGTATATTACTGTGGTGCATAGGACTATATAGGGTTGTGCTGTATAAGAATGTGTTGTATAAGGCTGTGATGTAAAGAACTGTATAGTACTGTACACGGTCAG
Organism: Phyllomedusa bahiana; assembly: GCA_025379985.1. NCBI lineage: Eukaryota > Metazoa > Chordata > Amphibia > Anura > Hylidae > Phyllomedusa > Phyllomedusa bahiana. The sequence continues at coordinate 5,075 of JAODAL010022790.1, forward strand.
TTTCTTCTATCTATAATAGTCAATGTGTTATCTGTGGTGTTACATAGGACTGCAGGGAACATCTACTACATTATCTGTGTTATCTATGGTTTTACATAGGACTGCAGGTGACATCTACTACATTAGTTGTACTCAGAAAGTTATCACTGTGTTATCTGTGATGTTATATGGGACTGCAGGTGAAATTCACTACAATATCTGTACTCAGTGTTACCCCTGGTGATCTATATTATGTGGAGTTATCACTGTGCTATCTGTGGTGTTACATAGGACTGCAGGTGACATCTACTACCTTATCTGTTCTCAGCTATTGCTGTGTTATCTGTGGTGTTACATGGGACTGCAGGTGACATCTACTATATTATCTGTACTCAGAGAGTTATCACTGTGTTATCTTGTGTTACATAGGACTGCAGGTGACATATACTACATTATCTGTACTCAGAGAGTTATCACTGTGTTATCTATAGTGTTACATAGGACTGCAGGTGACATCTACTCCATTATCTGTACTCAGAGAGCTATCACCGTGTTATCTGTGGTGTTGCATAGGACTGCAGGGGACATCTACTACATTATCTGTACTCAGAGAAATATCACTGTGTTATCTATGCTGTTACATAGGACTGCAGGTGACATCTACTACATTATCTGTACTCAGAGAGTTATCACTGTATCATCTGTGGTGTTGCATAGGACTGCAGGGGACATCTACTACATTATCTGTACTCAGAGAGTTATCACTGTGTTATCTGTGGTGTTACATAGGACTGCAGGTGACATCTACTACATTATCTGTACTCAGAGAGTTATCACTGTGCTATCTGTGGTGTTACATAGGACTGCAGGTGACATCTACTACATTATCTGTACTCAGAGAGTTATCACTGTGTTATCTATAGTGTTACATAGGACTGCAGGTGACATCTACTACATTATCTGTACTCAGAGAGTTATCACTGCGTTATCTGTGGTGTTACATAGGACTGCAGGTGACATCTACTCCATTATCTGTACTCAGAGAGTTATCACCGTGTTATCTGTGGTGTTGCATAGGACTGCAGGGGACATCTACTACATTATCTGTACTCAGAGAAATATCACTGTGTTATCTATGCTGTTACATAGGACTGCAGGTGACATCTACTACATTATCTGTACTCAGAGAGTTATCACTGTGTTATCTATAGTGTTACATAGGACTGCAGGTGACATCCACTACATTATCTGTACTCAGAGAGTTATCATTGTATTATCTGTGGTGTTACATGGGACTGCTAGTTACTCATAACTTTGAATGGCTTTTTCAGCCTTGCTGCTTGTACTTGTAGTAAAGTCCATTCCTCATGTGTTTTTCATTATGTAACATCCAATCATATGAGGATCAGGATTTGGGGAAAATTCCAGGTAAATAAAGTCCACAGAATCCAGGAGATTTTTTTAATTAAAAAAGATGATTTTTGCATAATGGATAATATCCAGATCAATGCACAGAGACACAGGTCACACTGCAGATCACCAGGACACTGATAACAGAAAATAAAATGGAAAGTAGCCACTTCCCGCAGGGGATGTGCGGCTGCAGCACCCGACGCATCGGCCGATCTACATCGGCTCTGTTCAGACAATCGGCTCCTCAGTTTCCACATTGCAGCAGACGAGCTGCCTGGGATCCCCCAGCAGAAGCCTCCAGACAAGGAGCTGAGGATCTCTGCAGACAATCCAGAATGGAAGCTCCGGCTACATTGTATCTGGAATGAACAGCAGCAAAGTATCGGATACTATAATCGATGCGACTAGATTCAGTGGGGGCGATATCCTCGCATTCCTCTACTGATTGCAAATAGATGTAGACTATGCATTCACATCCACACTCTGCCCCAGCAGATAGAGAATATCGTGCCCATTCCATGCGATATTTCATCACATCGTGAGTGATAGTCGGTGCGATGTGATCGTCTGACAGTCCAGTGTCCCTCTGTGTCCGGGCTCTTTTCCTCCTCCGCTGCTTATGACTTAAAAAGCTTCTCTTATTTTCCCCTTGTGCTGTTGATACTTTATCCAATGTGTAATCTCTTCTCTGTGTTTTCCTTGTGGTTTGTTGAATTTAAAATTATTTTGCGAAAGAGCAACACTGGCCCCTAGTGTTAAATCCGCAGTACAACAACGGTGGGGGGAACCCAGTCCCTGCTCTAAGGTGCAAAATGCTCCCCCTGATCCGTTGCACGGCGCCCAGCCCTGATCGTTGCGCACATCGTATGTCATTTGTCGGCTGTGCGATGTCGGTCGGTAAAGTTTAGCGCAGAGTTTGCAGTTCAGCAGCTGCACCCTGAAGCCTTGACTAGTTGACTACTAGTAAACCCCACCATGCAATACTGTCTAGTCATACCGATAGACCCAGGTTATTATCCTGCTGCAGGTTGGTCGCATGATTGCATCTTATCGCCATCGCATCTGCAAGAAGCCAGCAGACCTGTCAGGAGCATTGGGCAGTGTGTTTGCTTCTGGAATGACAAGCACTCTCCCTTGGCTCAGACTGCAGCAGCAATGGCTGCACGAGTGATGGTAACTAGACAGCAGGGGAAACTTTGAGGAGTTGGAGGCATTTGTGCCCCTTTCCTGCACATTGCTTGCCCTCCATCGTGCCCTATAGTAACACACCCATCATCCTTATGCGAGGATCATGACCGATTAGCTGTCCAGGCAGTGACACATCATCCACACCGAGCTCCACATGCTGCACAGCAATGCTGCTACTCAGGAGGGATCAGGGAAGCCTGGGAAGACTGCAGCTCGCACCCACAATTGTGCAATTCCTAAGACCTGGCACCAGGCAGCATCTCAATGGGCTGCCCCTGTGCTCCCCTGACAGCATCTCAATGGGCTGCCCCTGTGCTGCCCCTGTGCTCCCCTGACAGCATCTCAATGGGCTGCCCCTGTGCTCCCCTGACAGCATCTCAATGGGCTGCCCCTGTGCTACCCTGACAGCATCTCAATGGGCTGCCCCTGTGCTCCCCTGACAGCATAGGAATCAGTGACTGGTGAACTGCTGGATGGAGAATACGCACGAAATGCTTCACAGATCACAGCTGAGATGCCCCTACACCTGCATGCACCTCCTGCTGTGGGTAACATTGCATCAGTGCCCTCCAGGCAACTAACTGTTACCCCCTGAATATCCCCTGACCCCAGCCCTGAATATCCCCTGACCCCAGCCCTGAATATCCCCTGACCCCCAGCCTAATATCCACCTGTACCCCTGCCCTGATTGTCCCCTGACCCCAGCCCTGAATATCCCCTGACTCCAGCCCTGAATATCCCCTGACCCCAGCCCTGAATATCCCCTGACCCCAGCCCTGAATATCCCCTGACCCCAGCCCTGAATATCCCCTGACCCCAGCCCTGAATATCCCCTGACCCCAGCCCTGAATATCCCCTGACCCCAGCCCTGAATATATCTGCACACAGACTTTGCTTACTTACAGTTTGCAGCTGTTGCTCCCAGGTGCCACAGAGCAGGCAGCAGGCACAGGAAAGCTCCAAAGACTTTGGCATCAGAATCCATGTTACTGGCTGTAAATGACCCAGTTTGTAGGTAATATCCCCATGATCTGTGGCTGCTCAGACAAGCCCCTGACCCTCAGCAGCATCCAGCTCCCCCAACCTGAGCTGCAGACACCCCCTGCACAGACTCCTATCAGAGAGACACATCCAAAGGGTAGCCCGCGCAGTGCACTGAGCATAGAGGAAGAACCAGCATCAGGCAGATGAGCAGCAACACATGCTGATCACTTCAAGGAGCAGCACACACATGCTGATCAGCTTCAGAGGAGCAGCACACACATTGCGATCAGGCTTCAAAGAGTCAGGCAAGCACACACATTGCTGGATCCAGGGGCTTCAGAGGAGCAGCACACACTGGATACAGGCTATAGAGGAGCAGCACACACTTGCTGGATCAGGCTTAGAGGAGCAGCGCACACATTGCTGGATCCAGGGGCTTCAGAGGAGCAGCACACACATGCTGGAACCAGGTCTCAGAGAGAGCAGCACACACAATGCTGGGAGCTACAGGCTATCAGAGGAGCACACCACATAGCTGTGGTACAGGCTTAAGGAAGCATGGCACACACATGCTGGTACCATGGGCTTCAGAGGAGCATGCTACACCCAGCCATTGCTGGATCGCTAGAGAAGCAGCACACACTGGATCCAGGCTATAGAGTAGCACAGGCTCAGCCTCTGCTGCAATGCTCCTTATGTATGAGCAAGAGCAGATGTGATGCAAAGTGCCTGTGTCCAGGTGGGCTGGGGGGCTGCAGGGTCACAACCACAGAGCTATAGTCAGATTGGGAAGCGGACATGGTCTCCCACGCAGCAGAACAATTCCCAGGGGGCAGATACATTGTTGCTGTTTGTTTACCATTTGTTTGTTCTGTAATGTAACAATGTTTCTAGATATAAATAGGAAACAAGCAGGATGGAACCAGTCCGAACTCCAGGGTAGAAGGCAGTGCAAAGATATAGAACTTTATTGGATTAAAATCATATCCAGACCATTACAAACATTAAAAGGACAGAGCAAAAGACAGCCAGCTCCTTGCTGACATAGGGCTATGAGGAAGGATCTTTTGATCCGAAACATGTCAGCAAGGAGCTGACTGTCTTTTGCTCTGTCCTTTTAATTTTTGCAATGGTCTGGATATGATTTTAATCCAATAAAGTTCTATATCTTTGCACTGCCTTCTACCCTGGAGTTCGGCTGGTTCCATCCTGCTTGTTTCCTATTTAAGTTTAAAGCAGTACAAGGCACTGCGGTACCACGCCGGCTATTTCAGGTGAGCTGAATTTTCTTGTATTTTGGATAATGTTTCTAGATAAACGAGACTCATTATTTGTTTTCTGCTGATGATTATTATGCAATGTGCTCATGGACACAATAGCTTTTGCCTCTGTTGGCACGCCAGTTGTGTCAATAGGCAGCAGGATAGAGGAGCTTGTCTGAGGGAAATGTCATCGGCTGCCAGTGACAGCTGTGTAAATGTATGGGGCGGACTCGGGGACCTCTTGGGTTCTGCAAGGATTCTCTTCCCATTCGATATCTTAATCACAATTTTGTCAGCAAGATGCAATTGTTTGCGGATAATCTTCTAGTAAACTGGATGGTTTCATAGATACCGTGACTGTCAGGACTAAGTACCCCATGGAGCAGCATCTCTCTGACTGACGTCCTCCAGCGGATATTAGTTGTGTGGACACATCTCTGATAGTTTCAGAGGTCAATTTGCAGCAAGTCTGGAGTGTGAAGCTGCCTCATTGATCATTAACTATGTGATTCCAGAAGAGCAAATCCCCTAATTTGATCTTAATGTGCTCGGCAAAGAGGTTCTCCCGCATAAAATATTCAAGTGCAGCGCTCCCTCGAAGTCAAATATGTAATGTTCAAATAGAATATGGACTATAGAAGGAATTGGGATCGCTGCATGTACAAAATTACACAGAAATTTGCATTTTCTTACATTTTCCTGCGACTTTGTTAGGGAAATACATGTACATTGCAGCCCAGTTTCCAACCAAAGCTTAAAGTATAGTGAATTGCTGAAAGCAGTTACTTTATGATGTAAAAAAATTACATGCAATTACCAGTTTTATATATACGTATATATATATATATATATATATATATATATATATATATATATATTTCTTTTTTTTCTAGTGTTACCTGTTTTTTTCTACTTTTTTATTTTTTTATTTTAAATCTCTGCTCCATTAGAACACAACTATTTGTATGATGTCAGCTTACACTTCTATCACACTGTGTTTCCATAGGAAGAATTTACAGAAAAAAAACCCTCCAATTTACACCTCTGATGGATACCACTGATCAGGCATGCTGTGGTATCTGATGCCCATAGGTTCCCCTGCTAAAAAACATATACCAAATTGAATTCTTCTGTACACTCACATCCAGTCTGGTGTCCCTGATGCTTTCCAGATTGAGGGAGGCCAAATGACACTCCTTTGGCTGCATTTGGTATATATAAACCTATAGAGTAGCTTAAGTTGGGCAGAAAATTGGCAGATGAGGTTTAACACAGACAATGGCAAGGTTATGCAACTGGGAAAGTAAAATCCATTCCATGGTTTCGTGTTAAACAGAAAAACTCTGGGTATAAGTGACTGGAGAAGGATGTGGGAACTTAATACAATGAAACTTAATTGTAGCAGCCAGTATCAGGCAGCAGCTGCCAAGGCAAATAGGATCATGGGGTGTATTGAAAGGGGCATAGATGCAAATGATGGGAACATCATTCTCCCATTATACAAGTCACTGGTCAGACCACACAGAGGATATTGGGGACAGTTTTGGGCACCAGTGCACAGGAAAGACATTGTAGAGCTTGAACAGGTACAAAGGCGGCAACAAAAATAATAAAAGGACTGGGTGGACTACAGTACACAGAAAGATGAGCAAGATTGGGGTTATTTAGAGAAAAGACGGCTTTGGGGGGACGTAATAAATATGTATAAATGTATCAGAGGTCAATATAGAGATCTCTCCCAAGATTTATTTATACCCAGGGCTGTATCTAGAACAAGGGGGCATCCTCTGCATCAAGAGGAAAGAAGGTTTCTACATAAACATAGAAAGGGATTCTTTACTGTAGGAGCAGTGAGGGTCTGAATACTTTTCTAGAGGTAATAATATAACAAGTTATAGTGACCAGGATTCTGGAGAAGGGTCTGAATACTTTTCGAGATGGTAAATAACTTAACTGTTATAGATAAACCGGGATCTGGAGAGGGGTCTGAATACTTTTCTAGAGTATATTATTACAAGTCTATAGTGAACCAGGATTCTGGAGAGAAGGGTCTGGATTACATTTCTAGATGTAGTAATATAACAAAAGGGGGGTGGTTATATGACCAGGATTCTGGAGAAGGGTCGGAGGACATTTCTAGATGTAATAATTTAACAAGTTATAGTGACAGGATTCTTGAGAAGGGCCTGGATACATTTCTAGATATATTAATGATAAAGCAAGTTATAGTGACCAGGATTCTGGGAGAAGGGTCTGGTAGAATTTCTAGATGTAATGAATATAACAAGTTAATAGTGATCGGATTCTGGAGAAGGGTCATGGATAATTTTCTTGATGTAATATATAACAAGTTTATAGTGGACCAAGGGATTCTGGAGAACGGTTTTTTGGATTACATTTCCTATATGTAAAATAATTTGAACAAGTTATAGAGACACAGGATTCTGGAGAGGGGTCTGGATACATTTCTAGATTAAATTATAGAACAAGTATAGTTGACCCGGATTTGGAGATGGGTCTGGATACATTCTAGATGTTAGAATAATACAGTTAAAGTGACCAAGGATTCTGGAGAAGGGTCTGTATACATTTCTAGATATAATAATATAAGAAGTTATAGTGTCCGCGGGATTATGGAGAACGGGTCTGGATACATTTCCTAGATAACTAATATAAGCAAGTTTATAGTGAGCAGAATTCTGAGAGAACGGTTTTGGTTACATTTCTAGACGTAATAATATACACAAGTTATAGTGACAGGATTCTGGAGAAGGGTCTGTATACTTTTCTTAGATTAAATAATAGAACAAGTTATGTGACCGGATTCTGGAGAAGGGTTGGAGACATTTTGTATGTAATAATAGGAACAAGTTATAGTGCAGATGATTCTGGAGAAGGGTATGGAGACATTTATAGTGTATAATATAAACATGTTATAGTGACCGGGGTACTGGAGGAAGGTCAGGAGACATTTCTAGATATGACCAGGATTTCTGGAGAAGGGGTCCTGGATAACATTTCTAGATGTAGAATATAAGAAGTTTTATAGTGATAGGTGATTCAGGAGGAAGGGTCTGGTTACATTTCTTAGATGTAATAATATAACACACAGGTATAGTGATCGGGATTCTGGAGAAGGGTCTGGGATACATTTATAGGTGCAATAAATATAACAGTTATAGTGATCGGGATTCTGGAGAAGGCGTCTTCTTGGATACATTATAGGTGTAATAGTATAACATGTTATCAGTGACCCGGATTCTGGAGAAGGGTCTGGATACAATTTGTAGTGTAAAATTAGAACAAGTTAGTGACTGGGATTCTGGAGTAGGGTCTGGAAACATTTCTAGATGTAATAAAGTAGAAAAGTTATAGTGACCAGGATTCTGGAGAAGGGTCTGGATAAATTTCTAGATGTCATAATATAGCAAGTTATAGTGACCAGGATTCTGGAGAAGGGTCTGGTTACATTTCTAGATGTAATAATAGAACAATTTATAAGACCAGGATTCAGGAGAAAGGTCTGGATACATTTCTAGATGTAATAATTATTAGAAGTTTATTAGTAGATTCAGGATTCTGGGGTGGGAGAAGGGTTGGATTACCTTTCTGATGTAATAGACTAACTATTTATAAGTGACCGGGATTTGGAGAAGGCTCCTGGATTAAATTTTCTAGATGTCATAATATAGCAAGTTTATAGATGGACCGGGATTCTGCAGTCAAGGTGCTGTTTACATTTTAAGATGTAATAATAGAACAATTATAAGATCAGGATTTCTGGAAAGAATGGGTCTGGATACATTTCTAGATACTAATATTACAATGTATAGTGACCGGGATTCTGGAGAAAAGGTCTAGCATTACATTTTAGATGTAATAATATAACAATTTTAAGTGTTCGGGATCTGGAGAAGGGTTCTGGATACATTTCTAGATGTAAATAATATAAACAAGTTATAGTGACCAGGATTCTGGAGAAGGGTCTGGATCAACATTTCTGAATGTAATAATAGAACAAATTATAGTGACCGGGTATTCTGGAGAAGTGTATGGAGGGACATTTCCTATATGTATAATATATAAAACAAGTTCTATGTGACGAGATTATGGAGATGGTCTCGGAGGACATTTCTATATGTTCTCACTATAACAAGTTATGTAATGAACGGGATTCTGAAGAAGGGTCTGATACATTTATAGATGTAATAATTAACATGTTATAGTGACCAGCGATTCTGGAGAAACGGTTTGTATACACTTCTTGATGTAATAAAATATAACAACTTTATCTAGTGACACAGGATTCGTGGAGAAGGGTCTGGGATACATTTCTAGATGTAATATAGAACTAGGTACAGTGACGGGGATTCTGGAGAGAAGGGTGTGGATACATTTCTAGGATGTAATAATACGAACAATTTATAGTGACCAGGATTCTGAAGATGGGGGTTCCTGGGATAAATTTCTAGATGTCATAATATAGCACGTTATAGTGACCGGGATTCTGGAGAAGGGTCCTGTGTATACATTTCTAGATGTTATTAGTGACCACGGATTCTGAGAAACGGTTGGATAAATTTCTCAGATGTATAATATAGCAATTAATAGTGACCGGGAATTCTGGAGACGGGTCTGGGATTACATTTCTAGATATAATATAACATGTTATATTGACCGGGATTCTTGCAGGAAAGAAAGGTCTGGATACATTTTAGATATAATATAACAAGTTATAGTGACCTGGACTTTCTGGAGAAGCTTTTTTCTGGATTTACATTTATAGATGTCATAATATAGCAAGTTATAGTGACCAGGTTCTGGCGAGAAGGTCTGGTATACATTTCTAGATTAATAATAGAACATGTTAAAAGGAAAAGGAATTTGGTGAAAGGGTCTGGATTTACATTTCTAGATGTTTAAATAATTTATAACATAGTTATTGTGACCGGGGATTCTGGAGAAGGGTGTTGCTGGATACATTTATAGATGTAATAATATAAACAAGTTATGGTGATCGGGATTCTGGAGAGGGGTGGAGACATTTCTAGATGTAATAATTAACAAGTTATAGAGACCAGGATTCTGAGAGAAGGGTTTATGGATAACATTTTAGATGTAATAAAGATAACAATTTTTAGTGACCCTGGGATTCTGGAGAAGGCTCTGGATATAATTTTCAAGATGTCTTAAATATAGCAAAGTATTAGTGACCGGGTATTCTGGAGAAGGGTCTGGTTTAAATTTCTAGATGTAATAGTAGAACAATTTATAATGACCAGGATCTGGAGAAAAGGGTTTGATACATTTCTAGATATAATATAACAAGTTATAGTGACCGGGATCTGGAAAAATGGTCTGGGATACATTTCTAGATGTAATTAATATAACAAGGTTAAAAGTGAGTGATCAGTATTCTGGAGAAGGTCTAGATACATTTCTTGACTGTAATAATATAACATTTAAAGTGATCGGATTATGTGAGAAGGGTCTGGAAACATTTCTTGATGTTAATAATATAACAAGTTATAGTGACCAGAGATTCTGCGAGAAGGGTCTGGATAATTGTCTGTAATGTAATTAATTTGAACAAAATTATAGTGACCGGGTTCTGGAGAAGTGTCTGGAGACATTTCTAGATTGTTAATAATAATAACAAGTTCTAGTGACGAGATTCTGGAGAAGGGTCATGGGAGAAATTTTCTATATTGTTAATCATATAACAAGTTATAATGACCGGGATTCTGAAGAAGGGTCTTGAACATTTCTAAGATGTAATTAAATATAACAATTATAGTGACCAGGATTCTGGAGAAGGGTCTGGATACATTTCTAGATGTAAAATAGAACACAGTTTTACAGTGACTTGGGTATTCTGGCAGAAGGGTGTGGATTACATTTCTAGATGTAATAATAGGAAAATTTATAGTGACCAGGATTCTGGAAGAAGGGTCTGGATAAATTTCTAGATGTCATATATAGCAATTTTAGTGGACGTGGAAGGGATTCTGGACGAGGGTCTGGATACATTTTAGATGTTATAGTGACCTGGATTCTGCGAGAAGGGTCTGGATAACATTTCTAGATGTCATAATATAGCAAGTATTGTGCTCCGGGATTATGGAGAAGGGTGTCTGGGATACATTTTAGATTATAATATAAAAGTTATATTGAACGTGGATTCTGGCAGAAAGGTCTGGATCATTTAGAGATAATAATTATAACAAGTTAATAGTGGACCAGGATTCTGGATAAGGCATTGGATAATTTCTAGGATGTCATAATATAGCAAGTTATTAGTGACAAGGTTTACTGGAGAAGGGTATGGATACATTTCTTAGATGTAAGAATAGAACAAGTTAAAGGAAAGGAATTTGTGTAGGGTCTGGATACATTTCTAGATGTAATAATTATAACAAGTTATTGTGAACGGGATTCTGGAGAAGGGTCTGGATACATTTATAGATGTAATAATATAACAAGTTTTGGTGATCGGGATTCTGGAGAGGGGTCTGGAGACATTTCTAGATGTAATAATATAACAAGTTAAAAGGAAAAGGAATCTGGAGAAGGTCTGAATCATTTCTAGATGTCATATAAGATACATTTTATAGTGACACGGGACTTCTGCAGAGGCTCTGGATAAAATTCTAGATGTCATTAATATAGCAAAGTTATAGTGGACCGGGATCTATGGAGATGGGGTTCTGGTTTCAAATTTCTAGATTGTTATAGTAAGAACAATTTATAAGGACCAGGATTCTGGAGAAGGGTCCTGGATAAATTTTAGATATAATATAACAATGTTATAGTGCCGGGATTCAGGAAAAGGGTCTGGACTACATTTTAGATGTAATAATATAACAAGTTAAAGTGATCAGTATTCGGAGAGGGTCTAGTACATTTCTGATGTATAATAATATAACAAGTTATAGAGACCAGGATTCTGCGAGAAGGGTCTGGATACATTTCTGGATTTAATAATAGAACAGTTATAAGTGACCGGGATCTGGAGAAGGGTTCTGGAGACATTTTAGATGATAATAAGTATAACAAGTTATAGTGTCTAGGACTTGGAGAAGGGTTTTCTGGATACAATTTCTAGATGTAATAATATATACAAGTTATAGTAACCTGGATCTGCGAGATGGGTCTGATCCATTTTATATGTAAATAGTAGAACAAGTTTTAGTGACTCGGATTATGGGGAAGGTCTGGGTACATTTCCTAGATATAACCAACTTATAACAAGTTATAGTGACCGGATTCTCGAGAAGGGTCGGGATACATTTCTAGATGGAATATATAACAAGGTTATAGTTGACCAGGATTCTGGAGAAGGGTCTGGATAATATATTTCTAGATGTAATATAGAACAAGATATAGAGACCAGGATTCTGGAGAACCGGTTCCTGGTTAAATTTCTAGATGTAATATATAAACATGTTATAATGACGTGTTTCTGAAGAAGGGTATTGATACATTTCTAGATGTAATAATAGAACAAGTTATAGGCTGGGATTTGAGAAGGGTGTGGTCATTTCTAGATGGAATAATAGAAACAATTTTATAGTGACCAGGATTCTGGAGAAGGGGTCTGGGATAAATTTCTAGATGTCATAATATAGCATGTTATGAGTGACCGGGGGATTCTGGAGACGGGAGAAGGGTGTGCTGGTTAACATTTCTGATGTTATAGTGACCTGGATTCTGGAAGACGCAGGGTCTCTGGATAAATTTCTAGATATAATATAACAAGTTATAGTGACCAGGATTCTGGAGAGAAGGTCTGGATACATTTCTAGATCTAATTTAACAAGTTATAGTGGACCAGGATTATGGAGAAGGGTCTGGATACATTTCTAGATTGAATAATATAACATGTTAAAAGGGAAAGGAATCTGGTGACAGGGTCTGGATAATTTTTCTAGATGTAATAATTATAACAAGTTATGGTGTGACGGGATCTGGAGAAGGGTATGGTTGGATACATTTATAGATGTAATAATTATAACAAGTTATAGTGATCGGGATTCTGGAGAGGGGTATCTGAGGACATTTTTAGATGTAACTAGTATAACCAAGGTAAAGGAAAGGAATTGGAGAAGGTCTGGAGACATTTATAGATGTATATTATAAAAAAAGTATAGTGACCAGGATTCTGGAGAAGGGTCTGGATACATTTCTAGATGTAATAATAGAAAAAGTTATAGCGTTAGGATTCTGGAGAAGGGTCTGGATACATTTTAGAGATGTAATAATATAACAAAGGTTTATAGTGATCGGGATTCTGGATGGGGTTCTGGAAGGACATTTCTAGATGTAATAATTACAACAAGTTATAGTGAACGGGATTCTGGGAGAAGGGTTGGATACATTTCTAGTATGTAATAGGTATAACAATTTTATAGTGTCCCGGATTCTGGAGAAGGGTCTGGATTACATTTTCTAGATGTGAATAAATAGAACAACGTTATAGTGGTCCAGGATTCTGGTAAAAGGGTCTGGGTACATTTCTAGAAGTAATTGTTATACAAGTTATAGTGTCTAGGACTCTGGAGAAGGTCTGGATACATTTTTAAATGTAATAATTTAAACCAAGTTATAGTGATGGCGATTCTGGAGAGGGAGTTATGGAGACATTTATTAGATGTAATAATATAAACAAGTTAAAAGGAAAAAGGAATCTGGAGAGGGTCTGGAGACATTTCTAGATGTATTAATATTAAACAAGTTTTAGTGACCAGGGATTCTGGAGAAGGGTCTGGTTACATTTCTAAGACTGTTAATAATATAGGAACAATGTCTATAGCGTCTAGGATTCGGGAGACGGTCTGGATACATTTCTAGATGTAATAATATAACACAGTTGTAGTGATCGGGATTCTGGATAGGGGTCTGGGAGGACATTTCTAGATGTAATAATACAACAAGTTATAGAGGGACTAGGGATACTGGAGAAGGGTTGGATACATTTAAGAATGTAATAGGTCATAACAATTTATAGTGACCCGGATTCTGGTGAAGGGTATGGATACATTTCACTAGAATGTAATATAGAACAAGTTATAGTGAACAGGATTATGGAAGAAGGGTCTACGGATAACCGATTTCTAGCTGTAACTTTAGTATAACCAAGTTTATAGTGTCTAGGACTCTGGACGAAAGGGTTCTGGATACATTTCTAGATGTAATAATATAAACTTGGTCTTAGTGACCGGGTTCTGGAGGGAGGGTCTGGATACATTTCTAGATGTAATAATATAACAAGTTAAAAGGAAAAGGAAACTAGAGCTCAGCATCCGTTGGGGTTTTCTCTGGGTAAAAGGGACTGGAGAAGGACTTGGGAACTTAATACAATTAAACTTGTTGTGACGCAGCGGTGGTCGGCAGCAGCTGCCAAGGCAAACTAGGGATCATGTGGGTGGAATTAAAATGGAGCCTTAAAATAGGAGAACACTCTATTCTCCCATTTATAAGTCACTGGTCAGTCACAACACAGGAGATTTGGAGACTGTTTTGTGGCTCAGTGCTCAGGATAAGGGGACTTCCTCAGTTTGGCCAATATGATCATTGGGGCCCTTAGGTAGCTGCCTTGCACATGCGCAATTCATTAGACGCCACTGCCACAATCCTTCATCTCCTCCTGCTTACACTGCATCCGCTGCTTGCTCAGTTTGGATGTCAGTAGAGGGACATGCCTCAGGAAGAAGTCTGTGTATAAGACACACAATTTCCGCATTACTAAGAGAAGGTGGAGTGGCACTAAGTGTATGGCCCCCTCCATCTGCAGCCATCGTATGGACGGGATTGCTGAGCAAAGGGGGCGAGACTTTACTAATGTACAAGATAGAAGAGAAATTCAATAAAACTATTTTTACTAATGGACTATATGTCATTATTTTTCGCATTGCATTTCATTAGCAGGAAGTGATCAAACCCTTTAACAGATTAGCTGAGCTCCCTATGACTCCTATGACTCTATGACTCAGAGAGGATATGAGATAGCTGCAGTTGTGACACTGATTTAAAGGGGAATTCACCATCTGACTGTACTCGGAGCTCCCCCATTACACATCAATGGAAGTGTTATCACCACACTCTCTGTCCAAAACAAGAGGTCCCAGGGCCCATCTGAGAACAGCTGTAAGCTCTTCTTAACACTGCACAGAAAAACGCCAGTTTTTTCAGAGTTTTTCGTTTTCTAAAAAAACGTCTTGCGAAAAAAAAGACTGAATACATCTCCCATAGGTCTTATCATAGTAAGAAACCTTCCAATTGTCCCCCTGAGCTTCTTTTTTATGCTTGGTCTTTTTAACTGGTAGTCTTTTGCAACATGTTCTAAAAAAACGCTAGAGCAGGGCAGAAATTTACTACAGGAGTCCGATGGAAAGCGGTCCTATGGACGTCTCTTTTGGTGAGTTTGTTTGCCGACGATTTTTCAATGAGAACCCCCACCCAGGAGGACCCCAAGTCCCCCCTATAGTGGGTGTTGTTGTAACAAAGGTGTTATACCTTATTTCAAATCTGCATACAAGTGTCTGATGTGTCCATTGTTTGTACCTTTCATCGATAAAATGATCCAGCTTTGGTCGCTAACGATTATTTGGAGATTTATATTTTTTTTCACTAAAAATAGTTTATGGATTTTGGGCTAAAATCCTTTTCTTACATTATTTTGCAGCTAATAAAGTTATTCGCTTCTATGCCAAAAATAATCTTTTTTTTACAGCTATTGGGATGCCAGAATCCATTTTTTTTACGGATTTTGCCGCTAAATACTTTTTCCATTACTTTATTAAATATGTTAAGGAAATGTATTTTAGAGCCAAAAATCGCAACAAAAATTATTTCTAGCGGTCAGAAGCGAGGATAACTTTTATTAGCGCACAAAATCGTTTTAAAAAAATTGACTTTAGGGGAAAATCCGTATAAAAAATTTAATTTTTGGCGATAAACTCGAAACAAACTTTATAGCGCCCAAATCCGTATTTTAAATACGCTATAGATCACATATAAATGCAATGAGGTGCTTTATATTACTTTTGTAGGGTGGAGATTTCATTCAATGGCTTAAGTTAAAAACGCAAGTCGCTGCAAAAAAAGGATGTTTTTTCAGCTGCTTTTGACAGGGCAGAGTCAAAAACCAGCATTTGATTTTGCACATCAAAAAAAACTTTGTTTTTAAAAAAAGCACAAAATGCACACTGGTGTGGCAGCCAATACATTAGACATTCAAATTCAAAAAACAGTGGCAAACTAGGACTAAAAG
Organism: Phyllomedusa bahiana; assembly: GCA_025379985.1. Lineage (NCBI taxonomy): Eukaryota > Metazoa > Chordata > Amphibia > Anura > Hylidae > Phyllomedusa > Phyllomedusa bahiana. Next base: position 21,173 of record JAODAL010022790.1, read on the forward strand.
AAACTATTCAAAAAGGACATAGGGAAATTTGAAAAAAGCATTACTGCTAACGAAGGATACATGGAAACATTTTTGAGGTTCTAAGTTCCACACTTTGGCCAAACTGCTTAAGCCATCCTCCGAACTTCACCGGGGACCCAGGCAAGTGGGTCTACGCTATTGTTACCTCTCTATTGGGTCCATTTTGACAGGAGACAGAGACAGAAACTCAGTTTCATGAATGATTTTAGTTATTTCGTTTTCAGGTAGTTTTTTGTCCACTGCAGGGGAGACAGAGCCTTAGTATTATTACTATTATCATCATCATATCACAAGGCATTATGTGAGAGGGGCTGAAAAGCCCACAGCGCCCTCTGTGTTTTAACAAATCCTCAATTTGCTTTTGGACACCACGATTCTCTGAGAAAACACAAAAGGTTTTTTAGACAAAGCAGTAATCTCTATCTGCGACAAACGCTGTTTCGGGATTTTGTCCCTCTTCAGTGCAGAGCAGAGCGATACTAGCTTGGCTGTGTGGTAGGCATTGAGTAGCCCAGGAAGGGAAGATCTCTCCTTGGGGAGAGATCTTCCCTTCCTGTATTATTATCATCATCATTCTCATACATCACTGTGCCATCTATGTGTGTTGGGAATACCCCTTTAAAGCCTCATGTCTAGAATCCTATAGCTAAGCTTTCTTCACTGGAGCTGTTGGAAGGTTCCTTTTGTTGACCTAACCTTTTGCCTTTGTGCTTTGGATAAGGCCAAGAGGGCTTATTTGCCACTCCTGGGAATTAAGATGGGGGTAAATGCCTCCATCAGCCCCAACCATTAGCCGACGCCTCTTCCTCATTCGCTGTAATTCTGACTGACTCACATGAAACAAGGTCTGTAATAGACACTGAACAAGTAGGAGATGAGGGCAGATTTAAAGCCTTTTCAGAAGATTATTTTCAATATGTAGTTTTACTTTTATGTTGTGGTAAAGTCTCCCCCTCTTTGCTCATCTGTCCTGCTGGACAGTGCTCCCCTTCAATAAAAATGGCTGCAGAAGAGGAGGGGGGCGGGCAAAACACATCATCCCAGAACCACGCACCTGCTATGAGTAGAGGAAGATGTGTCCTGTATGTTTTGCTTCTTGTGAGCTTATTCATTATGCAGGAGCTAACCAGTCTGTGCATAGAAGGGATTGCCAGTTGTACGCATGAGGGAAGTACAGGTTGGTGGTTTTATATCCTATAGTAGGGAATAACTTTATAAATCAAATAATACCTCACACCCAATAGACAATGCAGATACTGATGGCTTTGGAAATCAGTATTTAGCACTGTCCATTGGTCATTCTTGCAAGGATAGGCCTGGGTGCATGCATGCAAACATCTCTATAGGCTTCCATTCACCTAAAAGTGGCCAGGAGAGTGTTATTTGGCCTGTCATGACTGGTATACACCCAGGGGACAGCAGACTCATGCAATACTATAATTACACTGTGATGATGACATTATGATTATTATTATTATTATTATTATTAGTAGTAGTATTATTGTTATTATTATTATTATTATTATTATTATTATTATTATTATTATTATTATTATTATTATTATTGTTATTATTATTTATTAATATGTAATTATGAATTTAAGATCAATGTAGTATTGATTTACTTATAATATTATTAATATTATTATATTTGATTATGGAATTGTAATCACTTTTTTATACATGATATTTAAATTAGAATGAATTTAAAATAATTATATTATATATTAAATATATTTATATATATATATATTTATATATTTATATATATTATACTATATATTTAATTTTTAATTATTATTTTTATTTTTTAAATTCTATATTTTATATATGCTAAAGTTTAAGAAATATTTTAAACAATCAAAAGAGGCGTGATATGGATTGGACCCCCAAATCTCGGGTCCAGGACCTTGTTGATAAAGGTAGAGTGGAAGGATTATAACATTGCAGCTGTAGATCAGCTAGAACAGCTTCTTACTTAAGCAAGGGCCAGACTCAAATAAGTGTTATGGGTGCATTTTTTTGGCATTTTTGCACCTATATTATGGCTGAGGTCTCAGCCTGGTTGTGCATTTAATGACCTTACTGTGTTCTTATACTGTGAGTTAATTTGCATTTAACCTGCAGTTCAGGTGAGACAAGAGTGAAGCTATAAAATGCCCAAATACAGTGGAGACCCCTCACTATGACATCCACATAGTGACATTTGCAGTACGTAAAGGCAAATAATTCTGGGTCATTTTGTAGCATAAATCATATCAGAGGTCTCCCTGCTGTGGCTTTCCGGTCAAGGTGCAAATCTTAGGCATGATGAGAGTTCGTAGTAGCAGCACAGCTGGAAGGTTTAGAAAGTGCGAACCTCATTTCTTCTCTGTTCTATCTTAATCATAAAAAAAAGAGACAGTGTCCAAGAATTAGCTAAAGATTCTACTGCATTGTTTCTAAAAACAGCGCCAACCTTGCCCATAGGCTGTATCTGGTACTGCGGCACATACCTTATTCTAGTAAATCGGTCTGAAGTGCAAACGTTGGGGACACAATCCTATAGACAGAGATGGCGTGTTCCTGGTGGTCGTTAAAGGAGATGCTAGTTCCTTAAAGGACCACTCCAGCCTTAGAAAGCGAGAAACGCGTAGCTCCTCCCTATTTTCAATTAAATTGATAAATGTTACTATTTTTTGATACAATCTCCTGCTCTGTGCTTTTCTGTACGTGGTATCCAGCGTCAGCCACCTCTTCTTCTCCTTTCCATCGAGGAAGAACTACATATTCTTACTATTTATTTATATCAGGCTGCACCCCATAGTGCTGGAAGCCAACTGTAAGGAAGAGGAGGCACAAATCAGCAGCAAAGAAACCACTTCAAAGAGGATTTACCAAAGTATATACCAACAAACAGCTTCGAGCTTGCTGTGATCCGGAGGACTGCAAGTCTGCGTCAGACGGACAATTCCATTCCCACCGAGGATATATGATTATATCAACACGTTTTGCGCCACCGGAGTGGCAACATGGCCAGGTGAGCAGCCCCCCAGCACAGTACTTGGTATGCTACTAGGATATTCTGCACTAGGAGTGCGCTCTGATGCTTTCTCTTTTCTTCTTTCTCTCCATAGAACTTTACACTCACCGGCCACTTTATTAGGTACACCATGCTTAGTAAGGTTTGGGGACCCCCTTTTTGCCTTCGAACTGCCGCTAATTCTTAGTGGCAATAGATTCCACAAGTGTTTGACAACGATGCCTAAATTGGTTCCAAGGGGGGCCCAAAAGTAGTGCGCAAGAAAATATTCCCCACACCATGACACTCCTCACCACCAGCATGAACCGTTGATACAAGGCAAGGAATGGATTCACATGTTTTCATGTTGGTTGATGCCAAATTCTGACCCTACCTTCCGGATGTCGCAGCAGACAATCGAAGGACTCATCGACCCAGGCAACGTTTTTCCAATTTTATGTCAAAATTTCGAATCGAGCTTGGGGCAATTTGGAACCTCAGTCTTCCGGTTCTTAGCCTGAAAGGAGTGGACACCCGGGTGTGGTCTTCTGCTGCTGTAGCCCATCTGCCTCAAAGTTCGCCGATACTGTGCGTTTCAGAGATGCTCTTCGGCCTACCCTTGGTTGTAAAGGGTGGCTATTTGTAGTCACTTGTTTTCCTTTCGTATCAGCTCGAAAACAAGTCGGCCCATTTCCTTTGACCCTGGCATCAACAAGGATTCTACCAACAGGACTGCCGTCACTGGAAGTTTTTTCTTTTTCGGGAACAATTCTCTGTAAAACCTAGGATGGTTGTGCGTGGAATAATACCAGGAGATCAGCAGTTTCTGTAATATACTCAGGACCAGCCCTTCTGCACCAACAAACCATGCCAGTTCATAAAGGCACTCAAATACACCTTTCTTCCCCATACTGATGCCTCGGTTTGAACTGCAGGGATTGTTCTTGACCCCCAAAGTCTACATGCCTAATGCACTGTGTTGCCGCCATGTGATTGGTCTGATTAGATGAAGTGTTAAACGCGAGCAGTTGGACAGGGTACCTAATTATGTGGACGAGGGAGTGTTTATTACATTCTTATGTCTTTACTGGTTTCTGACTTTGAAACATCCCGGGTCCTAACAACAGGGATGTGAGGTTTCAGCAGCTCGAGAGCAGGAGACCCAGTTGGGCAGCAGTGAGAGATCCTGTTATTCATCTGCAGCGTACAGTAAAGTTTTCTGGCCAATTTGCTCTGCACCTATAAGCCATTTCTAATGAAACTAAAGGAACAAAAAAACTGGAGTGCTCCTTTATCTTTGGCCGACAGTCTCTTGAGACTGTATGTAGGTTTGATGGGATTGTTGTAGGAGTTTTTACTCCTGTAGCAAAGTTTAACTTGCCGGTGATATCACAGCTTTCCATGTTATTTCTTCTTAGATCACAATAAAAGCCAATAAAAATTAAGTGAAAAATTGCTGGTACCATTCTTTGCCATGGTATCTTGCTGTGTTATCTGTCAAGTTTAGCTTTGCTACATCTGTATTTGTTCATAGACAATTAGAAAGCAGTGAGATCGCTGAGATAACTTTAGGTGCTGAGATATCCTGGTGCACTATCTGTCAAGCTTATCTTTGCTACATCCTTATGAGAATAGCAATGCATTCAGTGGGGCATCCTCATAGAAGCTCCACTAACCACAGTTCATGTCCCCGACAAACTTGGACTCTTTTCTCTAAGGAAGGAGGGGACAAGAAATTCTCCTTATATTATTTATTTACTGCCCTTGTATGAGAATAGCAATGCATTCAATGGGGCATCGTCATAGAAGCCACAATATTCAAAGATCACACACACCAGAAATTGGGACCCTTTTCCTCACGGACGGATAGGACAAGAAATTCTCCTTACATTATTTATTTCTTCCCTGCCCGTCCGATAAACTGCTCTTATATATTTGCACAGTTTTTACTCCTATAGACGTGGCAAAGTTTAACTTGCCGGTGATGTCACAGCTTTCTGTGTTGTTTGTCCTTACATCACAACCAAAGCCATTGGAAAGGCAGTTAGATCGCTGAGAAAGCTTTCAGCTCCGTGATATCCTGGTGCACTATCTTTCAAGTTTATCTTTGCTACATCTGTATGAGAATAGCAATGCATTCAGTGGGGCATTGTCATGAAAGCTCCACTAACCACAGATCATGTCCCTAACAAACTGGTACTCTTTTCCATAAGGACAGATAGGACAAGAAATTCCCCTTATATTATTAATTCACTGCCCATCTGAAAAACTGCTCCTCTTATATTTTTGACAGTTTTTACGCCTACAGATGTAGCAAAGTTTAACTTGCCGATATCACAACTTTCTGTGTTATTTGTTCTTATATCACAACCAAAGCCATTGGAAAGGCAATGAGATCGCTGAGACAACTTTCTGTGCCGTGGTGTCATGATGCCTTATCTGTCAAGTTTATCTTTGCTACATTTGTATCTGTTCTTAGATCATAACAAATGCCATTGGAAAGTTGAGTTAAATTTCAGTGCCATGATATCCTGGTGCACTATCTTTCAAGTTTATCTTTGCTACATCTGTATGAGAATAGCAATGCATTCAATGGGGCATCCTTATAGAATCACCACTACTCAGAGGTCACACCCACCAGAAATTTTTCCCTAAGGACGGACAGGATAGAAAATTCTGCTTATATTACTTATTTATTCTCTGTCCGTCTGATAAACTGCTCCTCTTATATTTTTGCACGGTTTTTACTCCTATAGACGTGGCAAAGTTTAACCTACTGGTGATGTCACAAATTTCTGTGTTATTTGTTCTTATATCACAATCAAAGCCATACCATGGTGTCATGATGCCTTATCTGTCAAGTTTATCTTTGCTACATCTGTGTTAGAATAGCATTGCATTCAATGGGGCATCATCATAGAAGCCACACTACTAACACACAACCAAAGCCATTGGAAAGCAGTGAGATCGCTGAGATAACTTTCAGTGCTGTGATATCCTGGCGCGCTATCTGTCAAGTTTATCTTTGCTACATCTGTATGAGAATAGCAATGCATTCAATGGGGCATCATCATAGAAGCTCCACCAACCACAAACAATCTGGGACTCTTTTCCCTAAGGAGGAGGGGGAACAGATAACTCTCGGATGTGTGCGATTATTTATTCACCCGCCTTGCCTGATAAAGAGCTGCTTTTCCATTTCACTGCACCCGTGCTGCGCCATGAGAGCATCGAGGCAGGAGGACGCGACAACAGAAGCACAATCATTGTGAATTTTGTACATCCTTGCAGTAATTTCAGAGCGGAGGCGGCACAGTCTGTAATAAGGAGAGCGATCTATCGGAGAAGGAGGCTGCTCGGATTAGGGAGTTGACCCGTTATGCTGGAAGAAAGCTGCAGTACTCGAGTGGAGAATGATTATCTAATGGGATTAAAAGGAGAGAATCACATGTCATGGTAGAGAGAAATCCATCCCGCAGGTGGTGACGGTGGAGGCCCCCCTCCGCACCCCCGCGCCGCAGCCTTGTTCTGTGCCGTTTTTTTTATAGCTGCTGACTCGGGTGCGACGTATCCGGCTGATCTGCTGCTAAAGGACGAAGGAGAGAAAACATTAGTGATTTTCTATTATTTCACAGACAGACTGTATGTACAAGGGAGAGATTCATCACCGGAAGACACAAGTGGCTGTGGTCGGGTCACGCTGCGTTATCCAATCAGCAGGGAGGCCTCTCACATCCACATGGTCACGGATGATAAACTGAGCCAGATAGAAGGGGAAAACACGCTGGGTTACAGAGTACTGCTCCAATTACTGAGTGCTATGCGGAATCCAGGAGAGTTATTTTTTTTTTTTTCCTATTGATTTGTTCTGAGGGATGAGCCCAATATTCGGAGGTGTCAATCCACATGTTAAGTTAATAAGTGCATAACAAATTGTATATCACTCTTTTCCAATTTACATTATAATTATCTGCATGAATAGTAGTAGTTTTCATTATGTTAAATGACATTGATCTCTGCCATTTAAACAGTGAATTATTCTCCAGAGGCTGCACTCACTATTCTGTGGTGCAAGTCACTGTACATACATTACTTATCCTGTTTTACTGATCCTGAGTTTAATCCTTATTATCCTACCAGAGCTGCACCTCCACTTTTCTGCTGGTGCAGTTGCTTGTACGATACTTTACTTATCCTGTAATGATCCTGAATTAAATTCCTGTATATACTCAGAGATGCACTCACTAGTCTGCTGGTGGCAGTCATGTACATACATTACTTATACTTGTACTGATACTGAGTTACATAACCTCGTATTCTCCTCCAGAGCTGCACTCACTTATTCTGATGTGCAGTACTGTTACATTCACTACTTTCTGTACTGATGTGAGTTGCATCCTGTATTATCTCCAGAGCTTGCGCTCACTATTTGCTGGTGCATGCAATCACTGTGTACATACAGTACTTATCCTGTTACTGATCATGAGTTACCTTATGTATTATTACTCCAGAGCTGCACTCACTATTCTGCTGGTGCAGTCTCACTGTACATACATTTACCTTAGCCTGTACTGATTCTGATTTACATCCCTGTATTTCTCCAGAGCTGCGCTAACTATTCTGCTGGTGCAGTCACCTGTACCTACATTACATTTAGCCTGTACTGATCCCGAGTTAGTATACAATCTTGTATTATACTCCGAGCTGCACTCACCTATTATGCTGGTGCAGTCACTCGTACATACATTACTTATCCTTACATGATCCTGAGTTACATCCTGTATTATTCATCCAGAGCTGCAACTAATCTAATTCTGCTGTGTAGTCTCTGTATTTTCATTCTCTTTATCCTGTACTGATCCTGGACGTTACTCCTGTATTATCCGCCTGAGCGTTTCACTCACTATTTTCAGCTGGTTGCAGTCACTGTGTACATACTTACTTATCCCTGTATGATCCTGAGTTACATCCTGTATTATCCTCCAGAGCTGCGGCTCTCACTATTCTGCTGGTGCAGTCACTGTACAATACATTACTTATCCTGCTATATGATTCCTGAGTTAAATACTTGGTATTTATCCTCCAGAGTGCACTCACTATTCTGCTGGTGCAGTCCACTGTTCATACAATACTTAATTCCTGTTACAGATCACTGAGTTAAATTCCTGTTTTATTCTCCAGAGCTGCGCGATAGATTATGCGGGCGGATGAGCTACGGGTATGAATGGTAGGTGCAGGTATTCACTCCTCCGTCTCCCTCCCTGTCTGATCATGAGTTACATCCTGTATGATCCATCCAGAAGCGCATCACTATTCTGCTGGTGCAAGTCACCTGTACATTACCTACTTATCCTTTTACTGATCCTGAGTTACATCCTGTATTATCCTCCAAGAGCTGTGCACTCATATTCTGCTGGTGCAGTCACTGTACATACATTACTTATCCTGTACTGATCCTGATTACATCCTGTATCATACTCCAGAGCTGCCTCACTATTCTGCTGGTGCAGTCACTGTACATACATTTACTATTCCTGTAACTGATCCTGAGTTACATCCGTATTATCCTCCAGAGCTGACTCACTATTCTGCTGGTGCAGTCACTGTACATACATTACTTATCCTGTACTGATCCTGAGTTACATCCTGTATTATACTCCAGAGCTGCACTCACTATTCTGCTGGTGCAGTCACTGTACATACATTACTTATCCTGTACTGCTCCTGAGTTACATCCTGTATTATCCTCCAGAGCTGCACTCACTATTCTGCTGGTGGAGTCATTATGGCAGATTTAATAATACTGTCCAATTGTTAGATAGTGTGAAAATGTGGCAGCTGTTGATAAATATGTTGCAACTTTTTACAACCTCCACTGAGTTTAATGCTTCATGAGTAAACACATATACCTTTAGCTCCCCCTAATGGTGACTGCAGTTCCTCCAAATATTATCATTTACCCTATAACTTGGTAAAGAGAAGCAGGATATTCGGAGAGCTATGTGTAAACTTTCCAGTTTTGACCCTTATAACATATTTTATGAAATTATAGAGGACATAAAAGAATAACTTCTCAATGGGAAGTTTGTTATATGGTGTTATACCCCTGACTCTCATGGCAGCTTTCTGGGCTTGTCTCATATGAATTAAAGGAGCACTTCCATCACAAAGGAGAATTTTTGTTTCAATTAAAATTCAAAGAATTTGTTATTTTAAATTGTTGGCAGTATTTTATTATTATTATTATTATTATTATTATTATTATTATTATTATTAGTACAGTTAGTCCCCAGGTTACATACGGGATAGGCACTGTAGATTTGTTCTCAAGTTGAATTTCTATGTAAGTCCGAACAGGTATATTTTTTTAAATTTAACTTACATTTATTTTGCTGTCTGTGTCCCTTTTAACAAGTTTTCACCTCATTTTCACCTCATGTGCTGCTGTGGCATGCTGGAACTGTGGAACTTAGAACTACAAGTGCCAGCATGCCCCATTAGTCTCCGTTTTTAACTAGGGACAGATGTAAATCAGAACGGTGTAAGTCGAGGACTGCCTGTATTATAATAATAATAATAATAATTATTATTATTATTATTATTATTATTATTATTATTATTATTATTATTATTATTATTATGTCAATTCCATGCAACTAAAAATTACATATAAAATCTCATCCTTTCCTAGTTGGGATTAGAAAAGAACTCTTGAATAGCCAGAAAGACTGACCTCACTTTACTGCTGCTGCTGCTTATCTCTACGAAGTCTCATTACAAATAGTAGGTAATGACAGAATGATTGCTCTATTGTTCTCTGGACAGGAATAGATCAAATTAGAGTAGACTAACAGGGCAATGACTTGAGCAATACATGGAATGAGAATGGGGTAATCTTTTTCTGCATTGGGGATGGAGAGGGGCTTCTGAATGCTTATCAGGTCGGATGTTTGGAGTGAGTGCTACCAAGACTGAGGGTGAGTTGCTACCAAGACTTCTCAGGGTCCAGCTGATAACACTTACACCTCTCATGCTCATAGCTGACCTGGAAGTAGGAAACCATCAAGAAATCCCCCACTACGCTATCAGAGCTCTCAGAGGGGAAGGGAAGTCAGTGTGACAAAACCAGGGACCATGTAATTGGGGAATTTAAAAATATTCATAAAAAAAAGTGCCTAATGTAAAAGAAAATCCGATGTCATAGTCGTATATTAGTTGTCAAAAGAAACACCAATTGCTGGTAGAGTCCCGTTAAACATGAGCAGGGTAAGATGTGTAGTATTTGGACCATAGCCACTGTTCACACTATGCTGCAGTGTTGTACGCTGCTGTGTATGGCAGCGTGTCACGTGTCACCGGAAAGCCATTGCACACAGTGGATACAATGAACAAGTCAGAGGATTCTCTAGTGACTTTCCATTGCAAAATACACCAGAAAGAGGATTCTGCTCCAACATCTGTTACGGTAATTAGCTTCCAGTCAGACTGTGCTGGAATAGAGCAGGTGATTCTAATAGTGACGACTAATAACCAAAATGTGACTAATTAGAGAGCGGGTAAATGAGACAGAGCAGCTCTGCCAGGAAGAGATAAAATGGGGCAGCGATGGATCTCAGACCACACCTGGTGGGGGAAGTGCTGCCATCAAGGTGACGCTCAGTAGAGCAGGTTTCTATGGAGATAGGGAGACCTACACTGTTTCCACCCCATGTCCTTAAAAGGGTTGTCTCACTACATGATACCATCTGATCTTAGTCCTGTTTTATTGGTTTCAGTTTGAATTTCAGGGGCGTGTTTACTGGACTGCCAAACTAGGCTGCAGTAGAAGCCAGGTCTGTAGCTATAGGCAACCAGTGCTCACAGCCTATTCAGGAGATGATTAAAACAGGTCTGTAGCTTTATCGACCGTGATGGCACTATCAGAGGAAATTGAACAGGTTCTGTGCTATAGCAACCAGTGCTGACACTATAAGGAGAGATCAAAACAGGTCTGTAGCATATCGACCAAGTGCTGGCACCTTATCAAGAGGGATGAACAGGTCTTGTAGCTATAGACAACCAGTGCTGACAGCCTATAAGGGAGAGGATCAAACAGGTCTGTAGCTATATCGACCAGTGCTAGGCACTATCATGAGAAATTGAACAGGTCTGTAGCTATAGCAAACAGTGCAGGGCAGCCTATAAGGAGAGAGTCGACAGGTCTGTAGACTATAGGCAACCAGTGCTGGCAGCCGATAAGGAGAGATTGGAACAGGTCTGTAGCTATAGCGACCTGGAGGACCTGATGAAGCCCATACAAGGAGGGGATATCTAGAATTGGTAAGGCATGGTTAATGGCATATATTGCAAAATGACTTGTTTTGCATGATCTTTTAACATAAAAAAAGAAAGCAGTGACCCCTGTAGTGAGACGACCCCTTTAAATAACCCAATGAGCCATACCTAGTATTAAAGGGGTATTCCTATCCTGCTGTACTCCCCTCCCAGCCAGGTACTCAGGAGCCGCTCTGTGCTGGGAAATCTTCGAATCGGATGCAGAATTACAGCAGCACTTCTGCTCTATTGATCTCAGGATCAGTGGGGGTTCTCCGAGGTCAGACCCCCACAGTCAGAAGCTGATGGCAAATTATAGTGTTGTGAAAATATCCTTCAATGATTGCCTGGTCGCTAATGTCAGTGCATTAGTCGCTAGTGTCCCATCTACAAGGAATCCTCGCCTGCATTGTGATCTACATCCAGAAACCACTGTGATTAACAGCTGCCCCCATATAATAACCTGGGAATATGATGGTCATTTAACTCACAAAGAACCACAGTCAATCACTGACAGCAGCGCTATCATAGGGAATAAAGGGTTGTCTAGGATTTGAAAAACATGGCTAGTTATTTCCAAAAATAGCGCCACTCCTGTCCATGGGTGGTGACTGGTATTGCAGCTTGGCTCCATTAGACTAAATCGTACTGAGTTGCAATACCACACACAACCCATGGACAGGGGTGGCGCTATTTATGCTATTAAGCAGCCATGTTTTTCTCATCCTAGACAATCCTATGAAGCTCTATTCATCATGTTCTCTGAATCCCCAAGCTTTATGGTCAGAGAGTAACAGAAGATCACATAACAGCGATTAGTGACCATGACCGGGCTGCAGCTCCGCTCTATACCTCACAATATTTGACCCCGCTCTGAAATGAAAATCAAAGTGCTACGAACAAAGAACAGGGACAGAAGTGCGCTCTGTGCGGGAAAGTTTTACAGATGCACGAAATTGCAGTAAATCCACTGCTCTCCTGGGCTGGTTGTACTAGATGGTACAACACATATATGCACTTGAAAAATAGGTACATCTTCCCCACCAACAGCAACCAAACGAATCACTTCAGCAGAGGAATCCCTCGCACAACAGGGTCCACAGAGAACGTACAGTATATCACAAGATACTGAGAAGAGAATTAAGTAGCGCTGAGGGTTAACTATAAAAATATATGACACTTGTGTCATAATTTATAGTGTATAAACATACAGAGAACAACGCGTTTCACAAGCAGTTACGAGCCTGCTTCCTCAGTCACCGACCTGTTTGCTTGTTCTCCCTCTGCTGTTTGTCTTATCTGATAGCAGGGAGTGACTTCATCACACAGGTCGCAGCACAGAACTGCCAGCTGCCTGAGAGCTTGTGTGTTATCTGATCTTGTAGGCAAAATACACTAATTACTACTGTCTACTTTAGCTCTGAAGCTTCTCTGGACCTCAGAGAAGGAGATTTTTGTCTAATTAGCAGAAGTCTGAATACACTGAGCTCATATGCTAATTACCCACAGCCTGACCAGGAAGTGACAGGATGCATGAATGAAAGCTGCTGCTGACTCTATGAAACAGTGAGATGAGACAACCCCTTTAATCCTTCTAATATCTGCCCTGCATCTCGTAGTTCGGATACACTCGCATAGAAGCCGCTGTGCAGCTCTGGGGCTAAATGAATGCAGCGTATCCTCACATGACTAATGAGCCGGGCTGATTCACTCTCTCATTAATCAAGTCTGGAGGTTTCTTCTACAATCATTAATAATTATTCCGATATAAGAGGAAGTATTTTCTGTTTATAACCAGGAGTCGGGCGGTAATTGACGAGGCGCAAATGTGCAAAAACCTGCAAGTACCAAAATAGTCAATTACAGGAGGTGTTCTCTCAGAGTATGCAAATGGATGACAAAATCTTACTGTATATATTTATCACCAATTATCTCTCTCCTTCCTGTTCTGCTATATTCTGTGCCGTGCTTCAGTCTCCCGCACCACAACCCATGGTATACAGCTGCAGTCTAGAGTGTCGTGTGTAGTGCGCCAGGGCTCATCCATTGCACTCATTCACTGTATCTGCTGCTCCTGCCTGCTCGGCTGCATGGCTCCACAAGTTATTGGATGCACAGCTTCACAGTTTTGCCATCATAGACATTGATGGAATAAGGATAGAATATGGCACTAATGTCAATGAGGTGCAGGTCCCATCAATTTAATCTACAATTACCTGCACATTCTATTAATATGCCACCCACATCTATAATAATGGCCGTTCCTGACACTACCTTATCTTGTGCATTGCTCTACACATTAACAAGTGTATTGCTCCATGCCTTCCATACCTCATGTGGTGCATTGCTCCATGCCTTCCATACCTCATGTGGTGCATTGCTCCATGCCTTCCATACCTCATGTGGTGCATTGCTCCATGCCTCGCCTGATGTACTGCTCCATCTGGCTCCATAGTGCACATAGTATTCTACACATCACTAGATAATCATCTTTACACCTTATTTGCCTCAACAACTCAAGTGGTACAGATGGGACCAAAGCCCAAATGGAGCATTATTTTAGAGCTTATGTTGAGAACTGACCCACAGTTTAGCTGGAGTTCTGCCCAACACCTTATCTGGTGCCCTGTCCCACAACTTATCTGGTGCTCTGCGCCACACCTTATCTGGTGCTCTTCTCCACACCTTATCTGGCGCTCTGTGACACACCTTATCTGGAGCTCTGCACCACACCTTATCTGGTGCTCTGTCCAACAACTTATCTTGTGCTCTGCCCCACACATTATCTGGTGCTCTGTGCCACACCTTATCTGGTGCTCTGTGCCACACCTTATCTGGTGCTCTGTCCCACACCTTATCTGGTGCTCTGTCCCACACCTTATCTGGTGCTCTGCGCCACACCTTATCTGGTGCTCTGTCCCACACCTTATCTGGTGCTCTGTCCCACACCTTATCTGGTGCTCTGCACCACACCTTATCTGGTGCTCTGCGCCACACCTTATCTGGTGCTCTGCGCCACACCTTATCTGGTGCTCTGTGCCACACCTTATCTGGTGCTCTGTCCCACACCTTATCTGGTGCTCTGCACCACACCTTATCTGGTGCTCTGCGCCACACCTTATCTGGTGCTCTGTCCCACACCTTATCTGATGCTCTGCACCACACCTTATCTGGTGCTCTGCGCCACACCTTATCTGGTGCTCTGTGCCACACCTTATCTGCTGCTCTGCGCCACACCTTATCTGGTGCTCTGTCCCACACCTTACCTGGTGCTCTGCACCATACCTTATCTGCTGCTCTGCCCCACACCTAATCTTATGCTCTGCACCACACCTTATCTGCTGGTCTGCGCCACACCGTATCTGCTGCTCTGCGCCACACCTTATCTGGTGCTCTGCGCCACACCTTATCTGGTGCTCTGTCCCACACCTTATCTGGTGCTCTGCGTCACACCTTATCTGGTGCTCTGTGTCACACCTTATCTGGTGCTCTGTGCCACACCTTATCTGGTGCTCTGTCCCACATATTATCTGATGCTCTGCACCACACCTTATCTGGTGCTCTGCGCCACACCTTATCTGGTGTTCTGCGCCACACCATATCTGGTGCTCTATGCCACACCTTATCTGGTGCTCTGTCCCACATATTATCTGATGCTCTGCACCACACCTTATCTGGTGCTCTGCCCCACACCTTATCTGGTGCTCTGCCCCACACCTCATCTGGTGCTCTGCCCCACACCTCATCTGGAGCTCTGCGCCACACATTATCTGATGCTCTACACCACACCTTATCTGGAGCTCTGTGCCACACCTAATCTGCTGCTCTGCATCAAAACCTGATCTGTTGCTCTGCGCCACACCTTATGTGCTGCTCTGCGCTACACCTTATGTGCTGCTCTGTGCCACACCATATCTAGTGCTCTGCGCCACACCTTATCTGGTGCTCTGTCCCACACCTTATCTTGTGCTCTGCACCACATCTTATCTGGTGCTCTGCGTCACACCTTATCTGGTGCTCTGCGCCACACCTTATCTGGTGCTCTGCCCCACACATTATCTGGTGCTCTGTCCCACATATTATTTGGTGCTCTGCACCACACCTTATCTGGTGTTCTGCGCCACACCTTATCTGGTGCTCTGTCCCACATCTTATCTGGTGCTCTGCACCACAACTTATGTGTTGCTCTGCCCCACACCTTATCTGGTGCTCTGCACCACAACTTATCTGGTGCTCTGCCCCACACCTTATCTGGAGCTCTGCGCCAGACATTATCTGTTGCTCTGCACCACACCTTATCTGGTGCTCTGTGCCACTTCTTATCTGGTGCTCTGCACCACAACTTATCTGTTGCTCTGCCCCACACCTTATTTGTTGCTCTGCCCCACACCTTATCTGATGCTCTGTGTCACACCTTATCTGGTGCTCTGCACCACAACTTATCTGGTGCTCTGCCCCACAGCTTATCTGGTGCTCTGCGCCACACCTTATCTGGAGCTCTGTGCCACACCTTATCTGTAGCTCTGCGCCACACATTATCTGATGCTCTGCACCACACCTTATCTGTAGCTCTGCGCCACACATTATCTGATGCTCTGCACCACACCTTATCTGGTGCTCTGAGCCACAACTTATCTGTAGCTCTGCGCCACACCTTATCTGGTGCTCTGTGCCACACCTTATCTGGTGCTCTGCACCACAACTTATCTGGTGCTCTGTCCCACACCTTATCTGCTGCTCTGCCCCACACCTTATCTGCTGCTCTGCGCCACACCTTATCTGGAGCTCTTCACCACACATTATCTGATGCTCTGCACCACACCTTATCTGGTGCTCTGTGCCACACCTTATCTGATGCTCTGCGCCACACCTAATCTGGTGCTCTGCGCCACACCTTATCTGGTGCTCTGTCCCACACCTTATCTGGTGCTCTGCCCCACACCTTATCTGGTGCTCTGCGCCACACCTTATCTGGTGCTCTGTCCCACACCTTATCTGGTGCTCTGTCCCACACCTTATCTGGTGCTCTGCACCACACCTTATCTGGAGCTCTGCACCACACCTTATCTGGTGCTCTGCACCACACCTTATCTGGTGCTCTGTCCCACACCTTATCTGGTGCTCTGCACCACACCTTATCTGGTGCTCTACGCCACACCTTATCTAGAGCTCTGCCCCACACCTTATCTGGTGCTCTGTCCCACACCTTATCTGCTGCTCTGCGCCACATCTTATCTGGTGCTCTGCGCCATACCTTATCTGGTGCTCTGTCCCACACCTTACCTGGTGCTCTGCGCCACACCTTATCTGCTGCTCTGCCCCACACCTTATCTGCTGCTCTGCGCCACACCTTATCTGCTGCTCTGCCCTACACCTTATCTGCTGCTCTGCGCCACGCCTTATCTGGTGCTCTGCACCACAACTTATCTGTTGCTCTGCCCCTAACCTTATCTGGTGCTCTGTCCCACACCTTATCTGGTGCTCTGTCCCACACCTTATCTGGTGCTCTGTCCCACACCTTATCTGGCCTGCGCCCCTAACCTTTTCTGGTGCTCTGTGCCACACCTTATCTGGTGCTCTGTCCCACACCTTATCTGGTGCTTGTCCACACCTTATCTGGTGATCGGAGTGCCACCCTTATCTGGTGCTCTGTCCCCACCTTTTATTCTAGGAGCTCTGCATCACACCTTATCTGGAGCTCTCAGCACCACACCTTATCTTGGTGCTATGTACCAATCCTTATCTGATGCCTTCTTCTACACTCATTATCTGGTGCTCTGTCACACACTTATCTGGTGCTCTGTCCCACACCTTATCTGGTGCCTCTGAGCCAGGGGAGGGACGACGGGTAGGCCAAGCGTAAGTGCGACCGCCTAGGGGCGCCATACCTCAGCTATCCCTAGGGGCGCCGTCCGGGGCCCCCGAACCTCGCCGGGACTCCAGGCCGATGCCTGTGGCCTGACGCGCCGATGCGGGTCTATGTGACCGCTTCTGCGGAGCAGAGAGCAAGCGCCTCCCTGCCCCGCAGACAGTGTCGGGCCCGATCCCCGGAGGGATCGCTTGGATCCTACGGGTGGAGCTGCGTGGGCGACACAGCGGGGCCGCCGGTCCTATAGCGCCTGAGGACCCGCCGGGCCCCGTTGCGCCTCAGCCCAGGGCTGCGTCGCGATGAATAGTGGATGTAATCGTGACGCATGCCTCACCTCGGGAGGCACAGCCGTCAACAGGCCGGTGCGCGCCTGAGGAGCAGCGGAGGTGAGTGCGGTCCTGAAGAGGTCAGAAGAGTGAGAGTGCTTGGAGCGCGCGCCGGGAGGGGAATTCGGGTAGTATGAATTGTTGTGTTTTTACAGTGCCTGTCTGTGGTCCCTATATACTGCCTGTGGCCCCCATACGCCTTGCTGTGGCACCATATTTCCCGCATGTGGCAACACTATAATGCTGCCTGCAGGGCCCCCTATAATGCATGCCTGCAGGCCCCCTAATAATGCAGGCCTGCGGACCCCCATAGCCTGCCTGTGGCTCCCTACTATAATCACTCCTGCGGCCCCCAAAATGCATGCATGCGGCCCCCTAATGCTCTTGCTGCGTCCACTCTATAATGCATGCCTATGGCCCCATATTTCCTGACTGCCAGGCCCCCCATAATGCCTGCCTGCAGGACCCCATATAATTGACATGCCTGCGGCGCCCATAAGCATGCCTGTCGGCCCCCTATATCCCGCCTGAAGGCCCAACCACATAATGCCTGCATGCGGCCCCCATATGCCTGACAGCGGCCCTATTAATGCCTGCCTATGGCCCCCTATATCCTGCTAGCGGCCCCATAATGCTGCCTGCGGCCCCCATAATGCCTGCCTAGCTCGGCACCCACTATAGCCTGGAATGCGGTCGGCCCCTATAATGCCTGCCTGCGGCCCCCATAATGCTTGTTGCTGCCCACATTTATTGCCTAATGCCTGCGGACCATTATGCCTGCCTGTGGACCCCCATAATGCCCTGACTGCGGCCCCTATTATGCCTTTGCCTGCGGACCCACTAATGCTGCTGCGGGCCACTATATGCGCCCTGCCTGTGGCCCCCCCTATATTCTGCTGTGGCCCACCTACGCCTTGCTGTGGCCCCCTATATCCTGCCTTCTGTGGCCCCTACTATGACACTGCCTGCGGCCACCTATTATGCTGCTGTGGCCCCCTATATTCTGCCTTGTAGCCCCATATATCCTGCCTGTGGCCCCCTAATATCCTGAGTGGCCCCCTATTTTACTGCCTGTGGCGCCCATAATATTACATGCCTGGCGGCCTATAATGCCTGCCTGGTGCCCCCATAGCTGTCCCTGAGCCCCCATACGCCCTGTCTGTGGTCCCTTACGCCTGCCTGAGCCCCATACGGCTGCCTGTGGCCCCTATACGCCTGACTGAGCCCCTGTACGGCTTGCATGTGGCCCCTATATGCCTGCCTGCTGGCCCACCATACGGCTGCCTGTGGCCCCATACGCCTGCCCTGTGGGACCCTATATCCTGCCTGGTGGCCCCCTATAATGCCTGCCGGTGGGCCCCACTTTTATCCAGCATCTGTAGCCTGTTCGGCTGCCTGTGGCCCCAATTACGCCTGCATGAGCGTCCCATTAAGCTGCATGAGGGTCCCATACGCCTGCCTGTGGCCCCATACGCATGCCTGTCGCCCCATGGACTGCCTGTGGCCCCCATTGCACACTGCCTTTGGCCCAATATGGCCTGTCCTTTCGGCCCCTAATATGCTGACCTGAGGTCCATACGCTGCCTGTCCCGGCCCTATACGACTGCCTGTGGCACCTATTGCCTGCCTGAGCACCTATACGCATGCCTGTGAGCCACATACGCCTGCTGAGCCCCCATTCGCCTGCCTGTAGCTCCCGATACGCCTGCCTCTGAACCCCTAGCTATATATTTGCCTGAGCCCATCGCTATCATACTGCTGAGTGCCCCTATCATTTTATCCTACCTGTCTAAGGGGACATTATTCTATATACCTGCCTGACTGAGAGGGCAAATTCTATATAACTGTCTGACTAAGGGGATTATATTACATCATTAATTAAGGAGTTACTGGAAATGGTGAGGAAATTAAGAACTATTTGTGTCACAAATCCTCAGGGGACGAGTATTGGCCGGGAGCTCAATCGGCATGAACGGTGTGAACTGGATGGAGAAGAAAGGGGATAAGTGAAAGACGCTGATCTAGAAAAAGAAGTCTCCGGTGGTTACTAAATGGTAACAGCAGTTGTATAATCACTTATATGTTGCTAGAGCATCTACATCAAAAACTAGGTATCATACCACTATTGCAGATGTAGGCGGAAGGTATAAGGTAATCAGAGCCTGTGAAAGCTGATGTCACCATGTGGGGATTGCGTGCAGTCGGTTCAGGTTTGGCAGCGATTATTCGAGCCTTAGTAGTATTAGTTTTGGGTCGTGGTTTTTGTTAGGAGTGTTTTTAGTAACAATCTTTCGTCTGGTTAGATTTGATCCATGTCTAGGTGGATTATTTAGTGATGTTATTTTGGCGTGTAATGACAAGCTCATATGGAGTGGGACGATTTTTGAATTTTGAAAATGCACAATTTGTCAGGGATGATTTTCTTGTGCAGTGACTGTGAGGAGATGACGGGGATATGTGGAATATGAGTAAATTAGTGACAGGATCCTGGCGCCAGTGGTGTTTGAGAGGACTTTAGTGTGATGTGTGGAGGGGGGGGGGGGGTATTTTTTTGACGTAGCGATGGGAGGGGGGCGCCATTGGATGTATTACTCGCCCTAGGGCTCCAAATGCTTGTCCCGGCCTCCCTGCTCTGAGCCACAATCTTATCTGGTGCTCTGTACCACACCTTATCTGGTGCTTGTCCCACACCTTATATGGTGCTCTGTTCCCCACACCTTATCTGGTGCTCTGTCCCACAAATTCTCTGGTGCTCTGTGCCACACCTTATATGGTTGCTCTGAGCCACACATATCTGGTGATATGCCCACACTTCTATTGGTGCTCTGTGCACCACACCTTATTGGATGCTCTGTGCCAACCTTTTTTTCTGGTGCTCTGTCCCTCCATTATCTGGTGCTCTGTCCCAACTTATTGGCGCTCTGCGCCAACCTTATCTGGTGCTCTGATCCCCACACCTATCTGGTGTCTTGCCCACGCCTTATTTATGGTGCTCTGCGCACCACACCTTATCTGGTGCTCTGTGCCACAAACTATATCGGGTGCTCTTCGAAACACCACTTATCTGGTGCTCTGTCCCACACCTTATCTGGTGCTCTGTCCCACACCTTATTCTTGTGCTCTAGTCCACACCCCTTATCTGGTGTTCTTTTCACAACCTTATCTCGGTGCCTCTGTCCCACACCTTTTCTGGTGCTCTGTCCCACACCTGATCTGGTGCTCTGCCGCCATCCTTATCTGGTGCTCTGTCCACACATATATCTGGTGCTCTGTCCCACACCTTATCTAGTGCTCTGTCCCACACATCTATTCTGATGCCATCTGCCGTCACACCTTATACTGGTTGCTCTGTGCCTACACCTTATATGGTGCTCTGTACCACACTTATCTGGTGCTCTGTCCTAACACCTTATATCTGGTGCTCTGTCACCACACCTTATCTGGTGGCTCTGCGAACACACTTATCATGGTGCTCTGTGCCACACCATTATCTGGTGCTCTGTTACCACATATTATATGATGTCTGCACCAACTTATCTGAATGCCTTCTGCGGGCACACCTCTTGGTGTTCTGAGCCACTCCTATCTGAGTGCCTATATGCCACACCTTATCTGGTTGCTTCTGTCCCACTTATTATCTGAGCTTGCACACACCTTATCTGGTGCTCTGCCCCACATCTCATCTGGTGCTCTGCCCCAGACCTCATCTGGAGCTTCTGCGCCAACATTATTGAAGCATCTAACACCAACCTCTATCTGGGAGCTCTGCGCCACACATTATCTGATGCTCTGCACCACACCTTATCTGGTGCTCTGTGCCACACCTTATCTGGTGCTCTGCATCAAAACCTTATCTGCTGCTCTGCGCCACGCCATATCTGCTGCTCTGCGCCACACCTTATCTGCTGCTCTGCCATACACCTTATTTGCTGCTCTGCGCCACGCCATATCTGGTGCTCTGCGCCATACCTTATCTGTTGCTCTGTCCCACACCTTATCTGGTGCTCTGCACTCACACACTTACTGGAGATCTGACCACACCTTATCTGCGTGCTTTCTCCCACCTTATCTGGCGCGCTGTGCAACGTATCCTGGCGCTCTGCACCACAACTTATCTGTTGCTCTGCCCTAACCTTTTCTGGTGCTCTGTCCACACTTATATGGTGCTCTGTCACCACACCTTATATGGGGCTCTGTCCCACCCTTATCATGGTGCTCTGTGCCACTACCTTATCTGGGAGCTCAGCACACCAAACTTATCTGGAGCTCTGCGCCACACCTATATCTGGGTGCTCTGTGACCTCAGCTTATCTGGTGCTCTGTCCCACACCTTATCTGGTGATCTGTCCCACACCTTATCCTGGTGCTCTGTCCTCACCTTATCTGGTTGCTCAGTCGCCACCACCTTATCTGGTGCTCTGCGCCACAACTTATCTGGTGCTCTGTCCCACACCTTATCTGGTGCTCTGTCCCACAACCTTATTGGTGATGTGTCCCAAAACTTATCTGGTGCTCAGTGCCACACTTATCTGGTGATTCCTGCAGCCACAATTATCTGGTGCTCTGCGCCAAAACTTATTGGTGCACTCTGCCTCCTACACATTTCTGATGCTCTGTTGCAAACACCTTTTCTGAGTGCTTCTGTCCCTCAACCTTATCTGGTGATCTGTCCCACACCGCTTATTTGCACTCTGCGCACACCTTATCTGGTGCTCTTTCCCACACCATTATTGGTGTACTGCCCCACGCCTTATCTGGTGGCTCTCGAGCCCACACCTTTTCTGGTGCTCTGTTCCCACACCGTATCTGGTGCTCTGTTCCCACACCTTATCTGTGTTGCTCTGCACACTTTTATCTGGGTGCTCTGCCACACAACCTTATATGGCGCTGCTGCCGCCACTCCTAATCTGGTGCTCTGCCCCACGCCTTTATTGGTGCTCTGCGCCACCACCTTATTGGTGCTTTGCGCCACCACCTTATCTGGTGTCTGTCCCAAACTTATCCTGGTGTCTGTCCCACACCTTATCTTGTGCTCTGTCCAACACATTATCTGGTGCTCATGTCCACACCTTATCTGATGCTCTGTACACCACACTTTATTGGTGCTCTGTCCCTCAACCTTTTCTGGTGCTCTGTCCCACACTTTTCTGGTTGCTATGCGCCAAAACAGTATCTGGTGCTCTGCGCCACACCTTATATGGTGATTCGTCCCACACCTTATCTGGTGCTCTCTCCCAACTTTATCTGATTCTGGGCGCCACACATTATATGGTGCTCTGTGCCAGACACCTATATGGGCCTCTGTCCCACATATTATCTGGTGCTCTGTCCCACACCTTATCTGGTGCTCTGTGTCACACCTTATCTGGTGCTTGCACCAACCTTATTGGTGCTCTGACACCACACATTATATGGTGCTCTGCGCCCCACAACTTATCTGTAGCTCTGTGCCTCACTTATCTGGTTGCATATGTCCACACACCTTATCTGGTGCTCTGCACCACACCTTATCTGGTGATCCTGCGCCACACATTTATGTTGATCTGCACACAAACCTTTTTGATGCTCTCATGCACACACCTATCTGGTGCTCTGCACAACACTTATCCTGGAAGCTCTGGTCCGCACCTTATCTGTTGCTCTGTTCCCCACTCCTTATCTGTTGCTCTCCCACCACATTATCAGATGCTCTGCACCACACCCTTCTGGTGCCTGTACCACACCTTATCTGGTGCTCTGTCCCAATCTTATCTGGTGCTCTGCACCAACCTTCTCTGGTGCTCTGCGCCACACCTTATCTGGTGCTCTGTCCCACACCTTATCTGATGCTCTGCACCACAGCTTATCTGGTGCTCTGCCCCACACCTTATCTAGAGCTCTGCACCACACATTATCTTCCGTATGAGAGCCTCCTGCTTGAAGCCTGGCAATGGCGAGTTCCTGCTGATCCATTGTAACGTGTTGTCTTGGTCTCATGATGCCACAATGTGAACAGCAGGATGAGGAGGGCGGTTGAAATACCAATTCACATTGATCCACAAAAATGTATTGGGAGATTCAAGGTTAAACACCTTTTGGGAATTCTGCCATTAAGCTCCTTGTTAGAGATCAGCAAGTTGTGCAGAAAATCCTGAAACATTGAACAGTTGTACGAGTGCATCTAAAAGGGGAGATGACGGCGACATTCTCTGCCTATACAGGGGACGAGAGAGAACGGGAATTTACTGCATCTACAGGGAGAGAGCCGGGGCATTTACGGCCTCTACAGGGGTGGATAGAGAAGACAGGGACAATTTACTGCATCTACAGGGGTGAGGTGGGGCATTTTACTGCATCTACAGGGAGGAGGATGGAGGCATTTTACTGACTTACAGGGGAGAGACGGGGCATTATTTACTGCATCTACAGGGGAGAGACGGGGCAATTTACTCGCCTCTAACAGGGGATGAGAGGAGACGGGGCATTTACTGCATCTACAGGGGAGAGATGGGCATTTACTGCCTCTGCAGAGAAGAGATGGGCATTTACTGCCTCTACAGGGCGAAGGAGACGGGGCCATTTACTGCCTCTCAGGGGAGGGAGGGGCATTTTACTGATCTACAGTGGTAGGGACGGGGCATTTATGATCTACAGGGCGGAGAGACGGGGAATTTACTGCCTCTACCAGGAAGAGATGGGCATTTACTGATATAAAGGCAGAGATGGGGCATTCATTTACTGCTTCTTAAGGGCAGAGATGGGGCATTACTGCCTCTACTGGGGAGAGGAAGATGGGGCATGTACTGCATCTAACGGGAAGAGATGGGGCATTTACTGCCGCTACAGGGGAGAGAGTGACGGGACATTTTACTGCCTCTACAGGGAGAGATGGGGCATTTACTGCCCTTCTACAGGAGAGAGACGGGGCATTTACTGACTATACAGGGGAGAGAGAGATGGGACTTTTATGCATCTACAGGGGATGAGACGGCGGCATTTAAATGCATCTACAGGGAAAGATGGAGGGCAGTTTACTGGCTTACAGGAGTGAGGACGGGGCATTTACTGCCTTTACAGGGGAAAGACGGGGCATTTACCCGCATCTACAGGAGAGGAGACGGGGCATTTACTGACCTTACTAGGGGAGTGTATGGGACATTTACTGCTTGTACAGGGGAGAGAGGAGAAGAGAGGGGGCATTTTCTGCCTCAACAGGGGAGGGAGATGGGGCATTTAATGCCTCAACCAGGGAGGACGATGGGGCATTTACTGCCTCTACAGGGTGTGAGGAGGACGGGGCTATTTCTGCATCTACAGGGGAAAGATAGCTGGGGCATTTACTGCCTCTACAGGGGAGTGATGGGCATTTAGCATCTACAGGGAAGTGACGGGGATTTACTGCCTCTACAGAGGAGAGATGGGACAGTTACTGCAGTACAGGGGAGAGACGGGGCATTTACTGCCTCTACAGCGGGACGGAGAGATGAGACGGCGGCATTTACTGCATCTACAGGGGAGAGACGGTGGCATTTTACTGCATTTAAAGGGGAGAGACGGGACATTTACTGCCTTCTACAGGGGAGAGATGGGGCACTTACTGCTCTACAGGGATGAGAAGGGGGCATTTTACTGCATCTACAGGGGAGAGATGGGGCATTTACTGCATCTTAAGGGGAGTGAGGGGCATTTAATCATCTTAAGGGGATAGAGACGGGGCATTTACGCCATCTACAGGGGAGAGACGGGGCATTTACTGCCTCTACAGGAGAGAGACGGGGATTTACTGCTATACAGGAGAGAGAGGGGCATTTACATGCCTTACTAGGGAGAGAGGAGGCTCATTTAGTGCATTTAAAAAAATGTTCATGAAATGTTTTGTTCATCCTGAAAATTCAACCAAAAGCCAAATATTCTGAACTTTCTAGTGCTTACAGAGCAGCCTATCTATCTATCAGGGGCGTAACTAGAGAAGCCAGGGCCCCAAAGCAAACTTTTGGATAGGGCCCCAATCCCCCGCCCTCGCACACCTCCCTGACAACGAAAATTTTACCAGGACATGCTGTTAGATAATGTAGATTATTCAAAGGGTAAATATCTAACCTTCATACTGTACCAAACAAATCCAATATATCAAGACCAACATTACCAAAAAACATTACTACAATTAAGGGCCATGATTTATTACCGCCAGCAGAACATGTCACAATTACAACCACAAAGTGACTGAATTACACCCATACCACTATTATATCTGTACACAAGGACCAATAGTTACACATATAGTGACCATATAGTGGTAATTTACTTAGTGTAACAGGCTATAGCTGATTATATTAATCCCCATACTGTTAACTTATAGGGGTAGACACCAGTGTTCACAGGCTTGCAGACTGTATAATACTCCATTACAGTGACCATTAGTGAGTCTAGACATCCAGTGTTTCACAGGATCAGCAGACTGTATTTTACACTCCATACAGTGGACCATTTCAGTGGTAGGTCTCCAGTGCTTCACAGGTTGCAGACTGTATATTACCTCCATACAGTGACCTTATAGTCGGTAGGACCACAGTGTACAAACAGGCATCAGAAGATCTGTAGATTACCTCCATACAGTGACCATATAGTGGTACGACACCAGTGTGCAAGGCTCTGCAGAATGTATATTACCTCCATACTGGGACCATATATGGTAGACACCAGTGTACAAACAGGCTCTGCAGATGTATATATTACCTCCATACAGTGGGACCATACAGTGGTAGGGTACGCCAGTGTACACAAGGCTCTGCAGACTGTTTTATTACCTCCCATACAGTGACCATATAGTGGTAGACACAGTGAACACAGTCTGCAGATGTAATATGAACTCCTACAGTGTCCACTTATATTGTAGACCTACCAGTGTAACAGGCTCATGTAGACTGTATATTACCCCTTACACGTGACCATAGAGTGGTAGGACACCAGTGTACACAGAACTCTGCTGTTGTATTATGTCCCCATACAGTGACCCATATAGGGTAGACACCTTGTACACAGATTTAGCAGCCAGTATTCATTTACTCATTACAGTGCACGACATATAGTTGTAGACACAGTGTAAACATGCTCATGCCACGACTGTATATTACCTCCATACAGTTACCATATAGTGGTAGCACCAGTGTACACAGGCTCTGCGCTGTATATAACCTCCATACAGTGACCATATAGTGTGGTAGATATCAGTGTACACAGGCTCTGCAAGACATAGTGATTAAAGTGCAGTTATATTTTGTGGAACTCACACAGGCGACGTTTCTCTGAAGGAGTCGCTGACTTTCCCTATTTGTTCTGCATTCGGTCACAGACCGCCATCTTGATGGACGTCTCCTGACACTTGTCCCTGGAGATTTAGACACAAAAATATCTTAGATCCTGACTTTTCCTGCACTGTCCTCCTGGCTATTGGGGTCACATTTTAGGCATGCTGGGTTTAGGATAGGCTATAGGGGGGCCCCTGATAGGCAAGGTTTAGGTAGGCAATGAGTCCCCATATAGGCAGCAGCAGGTTTAGGTAGCTAAGGGAGCCATACAGGTAGACAAGGGTTAGGTGGGATATAGGGTGCACTATCCATATAGGTAGGTAGGCAGGGTTTTAGGTAGCTAAAGGGGCCCCATATAAGTAGACAGGCAGGTAAGCTTTAGGGGGTATAAGGCCAAATAGGCAGACAGGCTTCACGGGGGCTATAGGACTTTTCAGGCAGGCAGACTTAGAGAGCTATATAGGCGGCTTTAGGGGGGACTATGTGGCAGGCTTGGGGGGGGGACAATGTAGGCAGGCAGGGGGGGTATTAGGCAGGTCTGGGGGCTAGCGCGGTGGGGATATAGACAGGCAGGGGCTTTTTAGGCGGGTTTTGGGGGGCTTTGCGGCAGGCTGGGGGTTATAGACAGGCGGGGGGGGCTATGCTATAGGGCAGGTAAAATAATAAAAACTTATTACAAAGTCCCGTCCCCCGATGCATCGCGCTCCAGCCTCGTGCCAGCCGGGCACGTGGTGTGTGAGTCACCACGCCCCCCACGTGAACAAGAGAGCCCCCAGGGGAAGAAAGGGGCGGAGCGGGGGGGGAACCCCTTTTTTCTGCCCCCTCCGGTACGCGCCTTGAACTCTCGGGCCGGGGGGGCCCGGGCGCAGGGGGCATGGCCGGGCCCCTCAGCTCCTCGCCCCCGGCATTGAAAGTATGTTTGTTTGGGGGCCCGGAGCGGATTACGGGGTAAAGGGAAATGGGTAGAGTCGCGGCCCCCTAAGAGCAGGGCCCCGGGGGCTGTACTTTTGCTCCCCCGGTAGTTACACCCCTGTATCTTTTTATTTCTTCTATCTATCTATCTATTCTATTTTAAATTATCAATCTATCTATCCCATATCTATCTTTTCCCAACTATCCTTATCTACCCCATATCTATTATCTATCTTTTCTATCTATCTATCATTATCCCATATCTTCTTTCTACCCCATATCTATCACTATATCTATCTTTTCTATCTATCTATCTATTATCTATCATCTATCTATCTATCCCATATCTATCAATCTATTCCATATCTTTATCTATCTATCTTTTTATCATCTATCCCATATCATCTATTTATCTACTTTCCATATTATCTATCTATTCCAATTACTATCTTTTAATCTCATTCATCTATCGAAGGAAAAATTGCGGGCCCCCCGAAATAGTGAAAAATTTTTAAGGTTATTTCCCTGTCCCATGGTGGCGATGTTTTAGTTCAAAGCAGAGAATGGGTGAATACAATTTAATTTAATTACAAATCAAATAGCTTAATTTAAACAACATTAGAATAGAAATTAGAATAAAAATGTTCACTTAGGGAGACCTGTATGATCAGGTTTTTCACCCTTTTATTGGCGTACAATGCACCTAACTGAGCGGCTGCGATGTCTAATGCATCTAATGAATGTGTTAGGTGCAATGTTCGTAAGACTCAACAAATGCGGCAAATATGAGGGGATGTTCGGGGGTGTTCTGGGGGCGTCGCACCACACTTGTAATATTTCAGACACATCTATGAAACTGGTTGGGGCAGAACCAGGTGCATTATGCTCGGGGCAGGAAAACCGGGTTTATGTGATCTCCTGAGCCCGAGGAGTCGCAGGTGGGCGGATTTGCTGTAAAGGGCAAAAAAAAGTCCCAAAATTTTCTCCCCTTTCCCACAGTGCAATAAAAAAAAGTCATTTTCATAATTTTCAAACTCTAAAAATGTAATTTTTTCAAATTTTAAAGAAAAAGTGACATATAAATTAAATATAAAAAAATATAACTATAAAAAAATTTTTCTATAAAATGTATTTAAAATGTATAGAATCTGTAGAATCTGCTTGGTTTTGGGGTGCCTTAATAATTGACCAAGAACAACTGGATCTTTAAAGGGTTTATTACAAAGGGTAATATATATATAAAAATATATATATATATATATATATATTATATATTTATTATATTATACAAATATTAAAAAATATAAAATAAATATATATAATAGAAAATAAAAATATAATAATTATAATTTTTATATATATGTATATATTAAATATATATTTTTATATATATATATATATAAATATATAATATTAATATATAAAATACTTAAAAAAGGGAAACCCTGCTAGCTAAAAAGGGACGGGGGGGATGGGAAGGCAGGGAAATGGGGGGAAGAGAGCTACCTAAGATTGTGTACAATTTTTATCCCAACATACCCACACACACTGGCCCACCCTTACCCCCCCCCTGAAACACCTCCAAAAAACTCAGTTATCCAATCAGTCCAAATTCTTATTCAGTCTATAAGAACTCCTTGCAGAAATCACGTTTTCCAGTAGATGTCCTTTTTTATCCAGAGGTCAACAGCCTCTCTGGGTAGGTCATTTTTCAGTGGCTTCCCCCAGGGCCCGGTTGCACAAAGTCCCTGAAGGGGGGGGGTTGATCCATCCAGGTGATAACTTCCTGCCAAGGGGTGATGGTATTGTCCATTGTTTACTCATCAAACAGGATTTACAAGAGGTCAGGAGGGGGGTTGTAGGTAGTTCTATTATGCATTGTCCTTCCTGACATGGCCAGAAGACCTTAAAGGGGTTTTGCCACCATGTAATGTTGACGTGGGAACCTCCAAAATGGGTATTTAATCACTTTTCTAAATATATGTGATTAAAAAAAAGTGAAAACTCTGAGAGCTACAGCATTTCTCAACCCCCCTTGGTTACCACAAAGCTTCCCCTAGTCAAGACCCAGGAGCTGGCGGCACTTGCTTGAATCACTTCTTATCTGATGACAGGCAGAATGAATGGTCTTTTAAGGCACCGGGTAGCAATATGTTTTTTTGTATACAGAATAACTAGCTGTAGGTTAATAGACCCCTGCTTTATCTGATGAAGAAGCTTTCAATCTGCTGTTTAGAATAGGTGTTTCTCTTTTTGTATACAAAATTCACAAGTTATAGTTTGATTATTTGAGTGAACATGTCACAGGATCCCCTTATGCAGCTCTGTGCTCTGGCTGTGTGTGTCTGTGTGCAGCTCTGTCTCTTGCTGCGTGATATGTTTACATTACATAAGCTGCTTAGCAGATAAGGTTTCTCCTGACAGTGCCGTCTGAGGCTCTGTGTCTTGCTGTATTGAATCCACTGTTGTACTGTTTATTAGTTCACTTAAGTTTTGAGACGCTCCCTTTGGATTCCTCACTCCCCCCTCCCCTCTCCCTCTCTCCCCTGCAGCTTCATGACTCAGCATGATTTGTTTACATCTTGCTCTCATACTGAACAGAGGTCAGTACTTGGTCTGGTGGCAAATCCCCTTTAATCCTTTGACTGGGCATAGAGTGTATATAATATCTATTCCAAATCCAACAGAATCTAAAACAAATTTTACATTAAAAAACCCATTGATTATGTTGTTCAGATTTTTATATTTAAAATTTTTACTAAATAAAATTTGAAATTTATTTTTGCTGCTCTCACCCTTTATTCTACATACAGCAAGAGCCGACACAGCACAGGTATTGCTGGGACCTGTAGTCCTCCAAGCAGGATCAGTCCCATAGTTTCTATCACTGACATGCTATTCTAATGACTTTTATTTTATTTCCAGCCTATCTATAGCCTTTATATGTGTTTGGGGCATTAATTATGCGCCTAAGTTCCATAATGCGCAAAACACACAGGGGAGGGAACTTTAGACTCCATTTATAATCGCACAAAAACCACTTTCATACATTCTGGCGCATTATACACTGAAAACGAGTCTCGACAATTCACTTTGCAGCACCTTCCTTCATACATGTCGCCTTTAATTTTTATTCTAATGTTTTTTGAATGATGCTATACAGAGCAGTCAGTCATCACTAGCCACCGATTAACAGCGCACAATTAAAAGGATGCTAAAGATGCATTTCTAAATGAGAACACAAAGTCATAATCACCAGCGATGACATCCGGGAAAACAGACATAATACATAGGACGTGACGGATCTCATTATACGCACATCTCGCTTAAAAGGTTGAGAAGCATGAACCTGAAACTATTGCATCTGTGTTTTCCTTCTGTGTCGCGTGTCCTGTGAAGTAAACGCCCCCAATCAAGCCGCTAATGATCACAATCAGGGTCTGCACGCTTCATAAATAAGGATTAATTATGGGTGCAGATGTTTGTGTGACGACAGGGGTCAGGAGGTGGACAACTCCAAGACAAGTGTCTCCGAGATGAGCAGTCACCGCGCTGAACTCTCTGCGAGGGATCAACAGACACTTTGTTGTTTTTCGAGCCAACATTCTGTGCTTATTTATTTGCTAATACTTTTGTCACATCTGTTTTGTGGATAAATTCCCTGCATGGATACAGAATTACAGTAATAAATTCTGCCAACCTGCAGCAACCAATAGAGGGAGCTAAGGAGTCTCCTGCATACATGTAAGACATAGAAATCAATGTCACAGTCCATGCCGTGGTGATCAATGTGGACCGCGGACATGGCCGTGTCCCTTCTGTTTCCTGTGTTTGTCCCATCCTGCCGTCCCTTGTTTTTGTGTATTTCCCCTGCTTTGCTTCCCCTCCTTTTCCCGTCTGTTTTGTACTGCTCCTAGGGGCCGCCGCTGGTCGGATTTAAAGAGACATTTTTCCCCAAATTTACCTGTCCAATGTTTAAAAACCTAATGGATAAAAGGCCCCTCCTGCCTCGTTCCGAGTAGTTTATGTTGTCCACCTGAGCCCCCTGACCACTGTTTCCCTGCGTTCCCTGCCCTAGTCTGTCTATTCCTGTGTATTTTAAAAACCTTGCTGTTCCTCCGTTTGCCTGTTTTGTACCGGGTTCCTGATTTGTTTTATCTCCCCGCCTATCTGCCCTCCATCTTGCCTGTCAGCTCCCCTGCCGGGCCAGCCCGTCTTCAGTTAACCCTGCTGTGTCCAGGTTGCTGTTCCTGTTTCTCCCTTTTTAAAACTGTTTTTTAAAACCTGGGCCGGGTATAAATATTTTAAAAGGGGGCCCAGGGACATGCGCTGACATACAAGGGAGAAGCAGGAGGTAACGATCCATCCGGGCCTTTCTCCCTGTAGGCACTAATATGTCGCTGCTAGGACTTTTTCACGGTATGCCTTCGGTGAGGGGGCGCCCCAGGATCGCCGCTCGCCCCCCATAGGAATGGCCCTGCCCCCAGGACCTGTTCATGGTTTTAATTGCGGGTACTTCCCCGACATTTGGGGGGCGAATGTATGAAAGGCTATTTTCCATTTCTGGCGTTAAATGAGCCAAAAATAGAGGTCCCCTTTAATTCCAATGTAAAAAGGGTCACTCCAAACTTTGTTGAAAATTCTGCGCCTGACCTTGTAATCCTTTGCTGGCCAGACAGGGGATGCAGCGGAGCAGGAACAGGGACAGGTGAGTAGACACTAGCAAGGGGGTCAGGGCTGGCAGTGCCAACACGAGCGTGTCTGCGGTCCTGAGCGGGGACTATGGCGTGCATCGTGACAATTACTCTTCTTGTCAGAGAGAAAGCTGAGCATGTATACCAGTGCATAGTTACTCTGCTTGTCAGAGAGAAAGCTGAGCATGTACGGTAATGCATAGTTACTCTTCTTGTCAAGGAGAAATCTGGGACATGTACCGTAGTGCAAGGTTACTCTGCTTGTTGAAGAGCAAGCCAAGAATGTGCAGTGGTGCATAGTTACTCTGCTTGTCATAGAGAAAATCAGGTATACACCTTAGTGCAAGGTTTCTCTGCTTGTCGGAGAAAAAGCCAAGCATGTGCAGTAGTGCTTAAATTTACTTACTTTTTTAAAAGCGAAAGCACTTGTCTTTTTGCGGGTTTGGGCTTTTCACATTTTTGGATCAAAAATATACACTAAGAAACCTCACATTTTTTCAAAATGTTTTTTTCCCAAAAAAGCCTATGTTCCTTTTGAAGGTTTTTAAAGGGTAGTATTGTGCTCTGAAATTTTGGGTTGTGTTTTCATTTTTTGTTTACACCAGCGGGCACCCCTGCTAATTTTTTCAAAAAAACTTTTTTTAAAGTTTCAGACCAAATATTGCTTTTCGAGACACTTGTAAAACTTTAATTTTGCGGCGGGGCACAACAAGGGGTATTTGCGGAAACAGGAGCAAAGGACAGGTGAGTAGACTCTAACAGGGTGTCGGGGGTTGGGGATTTCCCAAAACAAGTGTGTTTTGCGGTCTGACGGGGACTGCGGCTTTCATCTGCAATTTCTTTCTTTTTCAAAGGGAAAACTAACAAAATGGGCCCTAGTGTAAGGTTACTCTGCTTGTCAGAGAGAAAGCCAAGAATGTGCACTGGTGCATAGTTACCGGGTTGTCATAGAGAAAAACCCGGTATAGCCTTAGGGAAGGTTAATTGCCTTTTCAGAGAAAAAGTCCAAAAACATGTTTCAGTAGTGCTAATTTTCTCTGCTTGTCAGAGAGAAAGCCAAGAATGTGCGTGGGCAAAGTTACTTGGGTTTTCAAAAGGGGAGAAAGCCCAAAAATGTCGTGGTGCATTGTTTAAATCTGGGTTGTCAGAAAAAGCCAAGAATGTTTCACTTGGGGCATAGTTTCTCTGGGTTGTCAAAAGGAAAGCCAAAATGTGCCCTGGTGATAGTTTTCCCCTTTCTTGTAAAAGAGAAAACCAAGAATGTGCATTTATGCATATTACTCTGCTTTTTCAGAGAGAAAGCCAAGAATGTGCAGTGGTGCATAGTTACTCTGCTTGTCAGAGAGAAAGCCAAGAATGTGCAGTGGTGCATAGTTACTCTGCTTGTCAGAGAGAAAGCCAAGAATGTGCACTGGTGCATAGTTACTCTGCTTGTCAGAGAGAAAGCCAAGAATGTGCAGTGGTGCATAGTTACTCTGCTTGTCAGAGAGAAAGCCAAGAGTGTGCACTGGTGCATTATTACTCCCGCTTGTCAGAGAGAAAACCCAAAAGTAAAATGGTGCCCTAGTTTTTCTCTGCTTGTCAAAGAAAGCCAAAAAATGTGCGTTGGCATAATTACTCTGCTTGTCCCGGGGGGAAAGCCAAAAAATGTGCGTGGGGTGCATAGTTTTCTCTGCTTGTCAGAGAGAAAGCCAAGAATTGAAGTGGTCCCTTGTTTTCTCTGCTTGTCAAAGGGAAAAACCAAGAATGTGCACTTTGGGGCATAGTTTCCTTCTTGTCAGAGAGGGAAAACCCAAAATGGGGCACTGGTGCATAGTTAACTCTGGGGGTTTAGGGGAGAAAGCCAAGAAAAGTGCACTGGGGGCATAGTTACTCTGCCTTTTTCAGAGAGACAAAACCAAAAAATGTGCACTGGTTCTTGTTAAATCTGCTTGTGAAAAAGTAAAGCCAAGAAAGGCACGGTGCATAGTTTTGTCTGCTTTCAGAGAGAAGGGGCCAAAAAATGTGCAGTGGGGGCATAAGGGTTTCTCTGCTTGGGCAGAGAGAAAGCCCCAAAAGTGGTGCACTGGTGCAAATTTTTCTCTGCTTGTCAGAGAGAAAGCCAAGAATGTGCACTGGTGCATAGTTACTCTGCTTGTGAAAGAGAAAGCCAAGAATGTGCAGTACTAATTAGTTACTCTGCTTGTCATAGAGAAAAACCAAGAATGTTTCAGTAATAATTAGTTACCTTTCCCTTGGGCAGTAGTGCTTTAAAAACTATGACAGCAGAGAAGCGTTGTAACCTAAAATTGCCCTCTTCCAAACCCGTAACTGACCTTTTTTTATTTTTTTTGTTTTACTCCGTCAGAAAAAGGGTTTTGGCCCCCAAAAACAATGTGTACGGAGCTTTTTTATTTTTATTGTTTTCATGGAGACTGAGACTGATAATCAGAGAGCAGGAGGATGAAGTACGTTGTAAGGACTACAATGCATGATGGACATTGCAGTTTCACTAAACAATCTCAGTAGCCTGGGGTAAAAATTTTCTGCAAGGGAAAAACAACATGGAATTTCATTGGAGGGGCAGATATTTTGGGTGAATAAAAGGAAACATTAAGAAAACCCGGCATGTTTAAAGTCCTAAAAAAATTTAAAAAATCCCCCTTTCTAAAATTCTACTTCCATACAGAAAAAAGGGCAACTTGTATTTTTCTTGACCAACTATTAATATAAGTTTGTATTTGGAAATAGGCTGCAAAGGGCCCCCCCACAAAAGGGTTGGGCTTTTAAAGGGCCCCCAGTGGAGATGATTCTTGGGGCCACCAGTGGAGTTGATTCTTGGGTCCCACCATTGCAGCTGATTTTTGGGGCCCACCAGTGGCGCTGATTCTTGGAGTCCACCAGTGGAGATGATTCTTGAGGCCACCAGTGGAGGTGATTCTTGAGGCCACCAGTGGAGGTGATTCTTGGGGCCACCAGTGGAGTTGCTTTTTGCAGCCCACCAGTAGAGTTGATTCTAAAGGGCCACCAGTGGAGCTGATTCTTGGGGCCCACCAGTGCAGCTGATTTTTGGGGTCCACCAGTGAAGATGATTCTGGGGGTCCACCAGTGAAGATGATTCTGGGGGCTCACCCAGGGCCGGGACAACGGATAGGCAGAGGTAGGCGATCGCTTGGGGCGCCCACCTCTGCCTGTCCCTAAGAAGCGCAGGCAGGGGCCCCGAACCTCCTGTGCTCCAGGCCGCTGCCGTGGGCCTGGAGCACCGACTGGCCCTTCAGCTGCATGTGCGTCCTGCGGACGCACATGCAGCTGCGGGCTTCTACGGAGCAGAGAGCGAGCGCTCCCTGCTCCGCAGACAGTGTCGACCAACACAGCGGGGCCGCCGGGTCCTCTTAGCGCTGAGGACCTGCCGCAGCCCTGTGCGGCTCAGCTGGCAGCGTTGCGATGAAGTGATGTCATCGCGTCACTGCCTGTCCTCGGGCGCACAGCCCGTCATAGGCTGTGCGCCCAAGGAGCTGCCGGAGGAGCGTCCCAGCACTGGAGGCGTGGCCTGAAGAGGAGCACGCGGCCGGGAAGCAGGTAAGGTAAGTATTAATGTTATTATTTTTACCTGAGAGTGCCCCTATCTCTATATGCCTGCCTGAGCCCCTGTATACACCTGCCTGAGCCCCTATATACACCTGCCTGAGCCCCTATATATGCCTGCCTGAGCCCCTGTATACACCTGCCTGAGCCCCTATATATGCCTGCCTGAGCCCCTATATACAAATGCCTGCCTGAGCCCCTATATATACCTGCCTGTGCCCCTATATATATATGCCTGCCTGAGCCCCTATATCTATATGCCTGCCTGAGCCCCTATATACACCTGCCTGAGCCCCTATCTCTATATACCTGCCTATATCTGCCTATATCTGTATACCTGCCTAACTGATGGGGACCTATATAGCTTCCTATCTGAGGGGGCATATATACCTGTCTAACTGCAGGGCCCTATATAGCATCCTGAGGGGAAGTATATACCTGTCTAACTGAGGGTACTTATATACCTATAATTAAGGAGTTGCTGGAAATGTGAGGATTCTAAGATATTTGTGTCCAAATCTGTAGGGACGAGTTGTGGCCGGGAGAACTCAGCGAGAAGGTGTGAACCGGATGGAGAAGAAAAGGGAAAGTGAACGACACTGATCAGAAAAGACGTCTCCTGTGAGTTACTAAATGTAACAGCAGGGTAATCACTTATATTTCTGCAGAGTCTACATACAACTAGTATCTACCACTAAATGGTCCCTGTATGGCGGTGGTATATGTAATCAGAGCCTGTGTACACTGGTGTCTACCACTATCTGGTCACTGTATGGCGGTGGTATATGTAATCAGAGCCTGTGTACAGCTGATAGTCACATGTGAGGGTCGTGTTCGGTCAGGGTCTGGCAGGATTATTTTGTCCTTTGTAGTAATAGCTTGGGGTCTTGGTTTTGTAGGAGTGTTTTTAGTAACAATCATTCGTCTGGTAGATTTGCTCCATGTATCGGTGGATTATTCGGTGACTGTTATTTAGGGGTATTACACTGTCATATGGAGGGGAGCGATTATGAAAAAGCAAATTTGTCAGGGCTGATTTTCATTGTGCAGTGACTGCTGAGGAGATGGACAGGATCTATGTGGAATATGCAGAAAATTAGTGACAGGACCTGGCGCAGGGGCGAGAGGACCTGGTGCAGGGGCGAGAGGACCTGGCGCAGGGGCGAGCGGAATTAGTGTGGGGGGGTTGCAGTTTTTTTGGGAGCGAGGGGGGGGCGCCATTGGCTGTTCTCGCCTAGGGCACCAAAATGCCTTGTCCCGGCCCTGGGCTCACCAGTGGAGTTGCTTCCTGCTGCCCACCAGTAAAGATGATTCTTGGGGTCCACCAATGCAGTTGATTCTTTGGACCCATTTTACAGCTAGCATACAGGACTGTACATGTGCCTTTCTTTCTGCCTCCCTTTCTATGCCTTTTTTCCATGAAAAGCAACTCCAGAGCTGCTATTTTCAGTAGGCCATGCCTAGGGACCCACCGAGGATGTCCCTGCTTTCCTATGGGCCAGTCTGAGCCTAGATGTAATCAAGAAAGCACAACAATCAATGCCGTTGAGAAGGAAGGTCTAGGCCAGCTTTACCTTAACACTTTATCATGTTTAAAGAGGTTGTTCAGTGGAAAAAAAATTCTAAAGAACATATATTCCTAGTTTGATTCTCTCATTTCATTTTTCTGCTTTCTGTCAGTTTCAGTTATTTGGTAACATGAAGCTCAGTAGATCTGTGTCTCTAGAAACAGGAATCAGTGTTGCACATGCCCCAAAGGAAGAAGTCTGGTGGTGTCAGTTTTGGCGACCATCGTGGCCACAGCTCCTTTAAAACTATTCTATGGCTGAAAAAACTGTCTTGGTCTAAGACTTTTTTTGTTGCCCATAAAAACCAATCAGAGCTCCCCTTTTATTGCATATAGTGGTCTGAAAAAATGAAAGGGGCGCTCTGATTGGTTGCTATGGGAAACAAAAAAAGTCTTAGACCAAGACAGTTTTCATACATGTGGCCCTCAATTTCTGCCATGTTCATTGCTAATGTGTGAAACATTGCAACATCTTACTTGAACCTTCAGTTGATTCACAAAATGTTAAAAAATGTCCAGGTACATGTTGGTGTTCACACAGTGTCAGACTGAGGTGCCTGTGTTCCCACTATTGTAGTTAATTCTTGGGGTCCACCAGTGGAGTTGATTCTTGGGGCCCACCGGTGGAATTAATTCTTGAGGCCCACCAGTGGGGCTGATTCTTGAGGGCCACAAGTGGAGATGATTCCTGAGGCCCACCAGTGTAGTTGATTATTGGGATCCACTAGTGGAGATGATTCTTGGGGCTCACCGGTGGAGTTGATTCTTGGGGCCTACCGGTGGAGGTAATTCTTGAGGCCCACCAGTGGAGATTATTCTTGGGGCCCACCAGTGGAGTTGATTCTTGGGGTCCACCAGTGGAGATGATTCTTGGGACCCACCAGTGAAGTTGATTCTTGGGGTCACCAGTGGAGATGATTCTTGGGGCCCGCAAGTGGAGTTGATTCCTGAGGCCCACCAGTGAAGTTGATTCTTGGGGTCCACCAGTCGAGATTATTCTTGGGACCCACCAGTGCAGCTGATTCTAGAGGCCCACCAGTGGAGTTGATTCTTGGAGACCACCAGTGGAGCTGATTCTTGGGGCGACATGTATGAATCTCGCCGGGTCGGGGCGCACCTTTCCGCCAGTTTTCCGGTGGAATCTGCGCCTGATTTATGTCGGGGTCGGGGCGCGCTCATACATAGCATGTAAAGTCTGCCGCGCCTCGCCAGTGTGTTAGGTGCAGTGCGGGACTGAGGCGCAGTGCGGTGCTGCGCCTATGATTCGGCGCCGGAGGTAGTGCGGTCATACATGCGGGGAAAAATCCGTCGCGCCCCGCCAGTGTGTGGGGCGCAGTGCGGGGACCGAGGCGCAGTGCGGCGCTGCGCCTAAGATTCGCCGTCCGAGGCGGTGCATTCGTACATGCGGGCAAAAAGTTCCTGCGCTCCGCCAGTGTGTGTGGGGCACAGTTGCGGGGACAGGGGCGCAGTGCGGGACTTAGGCGCTGTGCGAGATTACGGCGGAAAAACAGTTCCGATGCGAGACAGGCTGGAACAGCGAGAAATCATTCCAGATTGTCGGTTCGGATTTCTGAATCAAAAATCGCCTTTATAAAGGCGTTAAACATTCTCAGGAACAGTGCTTAAACCTAAAAAAATAAAAAATACATAAAAAAAAATCACTTTCCAATATCCTTATTCAAGAATTAGGATATTGGAAATTGCCGGGAAATACAGTAATTCAAATTCAAAAAAGCTATTCTGTTTGGGTCGGCATAAACCGGGCCAATCAGAATAGGACGACAGTGAACCATTAAACCTATGGGGAAGTTTAAAACCAATCAGAACCACGGCGGGAAAGTTCAAAATACAGTAAAAATCTAAAAAGAGCTGATTGGTTAAGCTACCGGGGACTTGGCTAGCTCAGCCAATCAGAATAGGAGCGACAAAGACCCATTTAGCCTATGGAGAAGTTTTGACCAATCAGAACCCACGGCGGGACAGTTCAAAATACTGTAAAAATGCTGAAAAGGGGTGATTGGCTGAGCTAGCGGGGGCTCGGCTAGCTCAGCCAATCAAATAGGAGCGACAAAACGCCATTAAAACCTATGGAGAATTATTGACCAATCAGAATAGGAGCGCCAAAGACCCATTCTTAGTCTATGGAAAAGTTTAGACCAATCAGAATCCACGGCCGGGGATAATTCAAAATACAGAAAAAAAGACAGAAAAGACTGATTGGCTGAGCTAGCGGGGGCTTGGCTATCCAGCCAATCAGAGCGCGAGCTACTTCTCCCATTATAGTCTATGGAGAGATGGGCGCTCTGAAAACTTGGAAACTCAGCGCCGTGCGGCATGAAGATTAATAAAAAAATCATTTTTTTTTAAGTGTAAAACATATCAGATAAAGGCAGAACCCTTCTTTACAAATAAAGCAGTTAAAAACCCGAACAAACGCGTTGTCGCCGAGACCGGGCGCGACATAGGGAATTTGGGAAAATAGAGAATTGCCGGGAAATACAGTAATTCAAATTGTTTAAGCTTTTTCTCATTGGTCGGCAAAAACCCGCCAATCAGAATAGGAGCGACAATGTCCCATTATAACCTATGGAGGGAATTGCCCAAATCAGAATAGGAGCGACAATGTCCCATTATATCCTATGGAGAAAAATTGCCCAAATCATATTCAAAGGGGGGACAGTTCAAAATACAGTAAAAATGCAGAAACGAGCTGATTGGTTGAAGCGGCGGGGGCTCTTTCAGCTTTGCCAATCAGAGGGGCGAGCTACTTTCTCATAGAGTTCTATGGTGAAAAGAAATTCTGAACGCACTCTGTGATTGGCTAAGTTAAAAGGGGGCGCCGTTATTTGGACCAATGGGCGAGCGAGCGACGCTCCGATGGGTTTTCTAATGCAATCAGAAATAAAACTGTACGGGGCCGAAATCAAATTATAACACTACAGAAGTGGTCCCGATGTGTATATAAAAAGGGAAAAATAAATATGGAGGTAACGAAAAAAAATATTATTCCCAAAAAATCAGGTTTATTTCTTTATTTTCGTTAGCCAAGGATCAATAGTATGGGTGCAACGAAAAGAAAGAAATTTACAGGATTTTATTGAATTAATATTTTTTTTAACTTTACCCCCACATTATTGATCATTTTATATACACATCGGGACAACTTCTGTAGTGTTATAATTTGATTTCGGCCATGTACAGGGTTTTTTTTCAGATTGCATTAGAAAACCCATAGGAGGTCGTTTGCTCTCCCATTGGTCCAAATAAAGGTGCCTCTTTTAACTTAGCCCAAACCAGAGCATGCTCCCGAATTTTTTTATCCCCTAAGAACTCTATGAGAAAGGGAGTCGCGCTCTGATTGGCTAAGCTGTTCGAGGCCCCCGCCGGGTTAACAACCAAAACAGCTCGTTTCTGCATTTTTACTGTATTTTGAAATGTCCCGCCTTTGAATATGATTGGTCAATTCCTCCATAGGTTATAATGGGGCATTGTCGCTCCTATTCTGTTGGCTGGGTTTTTGCGACCAATGAGAATAGCTTAAACAATTTAAATTACTGTCTTTACTTGCAATTCTATCTATTGAAATTCCCTATGTAGCGGCGGTCTCGGCGACAAACGCGTTGTTCGGGATTTAACTGCTTTATTTGTAAAGAAGGGTTCGGCTCTTTATCTGAGAATGTTTTACACTTAATAAAAATTTTATTTTTTGTTTTATCAATACTTCATGCGCACGGCGCGAGCGCTGAGATTTCAGTGCGCCGATCTCTCATAGACTACAATTTGGGAGATGTAGCTCGCGCTCTGATTGACTGGGATATCCAAGCCCCCGCTAGCTCAGCCAATCAGCCTTTTCTGTCTTTTTACGTATTTTGAACTGTCCCGCCTTTGATTTTTATTGGTCCAAACTTCACCATAGGTATAAAGGGACTTTGTCGCTACTATTCTGATTTGGGTTAATACTCCTTCATAGGTTAGAATGGGCCACTGTACTCCTCTTTGATTGGCTGGGAAATAGCCAAGTCCCCGCTAGCTCAGCCAATCAGCTCTTTCTGCCTTTTACTGTATTTTGAACTGTCCCCTTTG
Organism: Phyllomedusa bahiana; assembly: GCA_025379985.1. Taxonomy (NCBI): domain Eukaryota; kingdom Metazoa; phylum Chordata; class Amphibia; order Anura; family Hylidae; genus Phyllomedusa; species Phyllomedusa bahiana. The sequence goes on from JAODAL010022790.1 coordinate 62,810, forward strand.
ATTCTGATTGGTCAATCCTTCCCCATAGGGTTTTATGGTTCACTGTCGCTCCTATTAAGATTGGCTGGTTTATGCCGACAATGAGAATAGGTTTCAGAAACTGAATTACAGTATTTCCCGGCAATATACAAAATCATAATTCTTGATATTGCTCCGTTCTAGAGTTTAGAAAAGTGATTTATATTTAATTATTTTTATATTTTACGTTCAGCTCTTTTCCCGACACTGTTTTCCACCTTTAAAAAGGCGATTTTTTTCGGAATCATACTCCTGCTGCACGGAGCGAGCGCCGATATTTCTGTCGGATCTTCTATGCTTCCTCGCATGTTCCGATCCTGCTTCACTTCGCCTCTGCCGGAGCATTTAGATGAAAAAAAAACAGGTCTGCCTGTCGAAGCTGCCGAGCGCTGCACTGCGCCTCGCTTTGCCCACTCGCCATCGTACATGCCTCGGGGTTTTCGAGCGCGCCCGTCCCGCCCCGGAACGCCTACCCCGCGCCCACAAACCGCGCCCACTGCCCGCCCCTTTATGCGGGGCGCATGCTGAAAGTGGCGACACTGCGCCTAACACTGAATCCCCCGCGTCCCCACAGCGGGATTCGGGCTGGGGGGCGCAGTATACGGGCCCGAAAAAGGGCGAAAAAACCGATCATACATGTCGCCCTTGGGGCCACCAGGTGTAGTTGATTCCATGAGGCCCACCAGTGGAGTTGATTCTTATGGCCCACCAGTGAAGTTAATTCTTGGGGTCACCAGTGGAGTTGATTCTTAGAGGCTTTCTGACTCTCTTTCTTCACCTTTCTCTCTGAAAAGCAGCCTAAGTTCTGCTATTCTCAGTTGCTCACCTTGCTGAAGGTCCCACCATGTCCAGGGGCCCACTTGCTTCCCTTGCTCCCCTTTGGGCAAGTCCAAACCTATGTTCACTGTAGTGACAAAGAAAATAGGGCCTACGGTTTGCAACTGAGATATAGGTGTTATGCTGGTTGTAAACAGAAGTTAAAGATTACTATGGATTTCTGGCACCTACCTTATTGCTCCGATGTTAGAGCATCTTGGGTTTTTTTTTCCCAAACAAATAAAATGCTCTGGAACACAATGTTTTTGTTCAGATTTCTTCATCGTAGGAGAGTTTTTACAAAATTGCACAAGAATCATATTAAC